>VXCM01004437.1:0-43273 GCA_014773175.1 Lucifuga dentata
TATATACGGGTTTCTTTAAAAATCTAAACTTGCAGGTCAAAATCAGGGGGTCGGCTTATACACGAGATCGGCTTATACTCGAGTATACAGTAAGCTTCGATAACACATAAGCATGCAACATCAATTTTGAGTACACAACTTGCAACTGTGTAACTGTGAAAAAATATAATCTAATCAATATTTGCACAATAAATATTAATATTTTCTGCTGGAGTTTCTCCCTGTCTTCATATATTGATGCTAACAACTGAGAATAATCATATTCTCACACTAGCGGCTACTAATACTTTAAGTGACATTGAAGTACCTTGCTCAAGGGCGCTGCAGTTGATCAGAAAGACTATTTCTTTTACATAATAGACACAAGATGCTCAGAGTATTTGCAACCTCTGTGCTTCTTGTATTTGGAAACTACAAAGCTGCTGTTAAGTATGACAATTATTTCATATTTACTTCTGAAATACTAGAATGGAGGTAAATGTAGTGTGGATTTAAAAAGAGAAATCCATCCCTGGTAGAATGCCAATTATTACTCATTTGAGTTTATACAATTAGGAAGCTATTATTCTGAGGCTACTGTTCTGAATCGAGCACTGTAATGTAACTCCCAAATTTCGCTGCCAGTAACATCAAATAAACTGAGAAAAATAACATATACCCATTCCATTCCAGTGTTAAATTATTGTTTCAGCTGCGATACATAGGAACCACAAAATACACTGATGAACAATCATTCTGAGCACCAACAAAATATATTTAAAGCAAGATTTGAAAATAAACCACAAAAAAAAAAAAAAAAAAAAAAAAAAGACTCTCCTGCTGACAACAAGGGCATTATTGGAGATTAGCAATTAAAGCCCAGATGGCTTAAGGGGGTTAATGTAACAGACCTATGCACTCACAATTAGGTAATGCTGTAGCCTTTCCTGTGCTGAGTAGTGATTATCTGCATGAAAAATCTGCCATTAGTGGCATGGCTGTATATCTAGCCAAGCTCCTTCCTCTCAGTCTCTATTAAATTCTCTGCTGAGTTCAGCAACTATTCTCCAGCATTTCTCTCCAGTTTCACGATCCTCTCCATTTGAACGTAATGGTTATGAATTGCTGTTTGACATATTTTCCATGGAATTATAGTGATGTGCCCATTCAGAGCCCATTATAAAGAGCTGTTCTTGTCAGTTTGACACATGATAAACGTAAGGGCCGCTTGCTGTTGCTGAAGGTGGGATGAAAAGCAACTTCTTCCAACAGGCTTGTGATGTTATCACTGACAATTTTGTACGTTATGGACTTGATGGGACAATGTTGGATTGCCATAACAGGATACACTGTGTCTCTATGATTTAAGTGGATAATGATACAATTTTATTATGGCAAAATTAATTCAATTACTTTTACAATTAAATTACTTCCTAGTTCAGCCATTCTCTAGTGACTAGTCTGACTACATCCTGTAATAGTTTAGTGCAGCTAAAAGCTTGATTATATGAGCGAGAAACAACATTTTGTGTATGAGAGAGACCAAAGTGAGAGATCACCTTTGCAATTTCACCAATGAAGGATTGATTAGACCCACATAAAGACAACTTGGTCTCTGTACCTACAAATGAGCTCTTCAGGTAGCGGTATTCTTCCTTGTTACTTCTCCTAGAGAGCAACACCAGAGAGAATTTTCCTTTTCTTTAAACATAAGTCAGCAGCACATGATAGCAATGCAACATGTGGGACTTGCTCAAGGGGGACCAAACAATTATACACTTGGCAAGAAAATACAGTAGGGGAATCAGTCCACAGAAACTCACCAAGGCTGCAGTCATTAGAGTCAGAACGCTCTCATCATGACTATAACAGAACATGCACTGTAAGTTAAGTGAAATCCAATCATTTTAGATAGAGTCAAACTTAGGACCTAGAAATAGAAGAAAACATTTTCTAGCCTTCATGGCAATGCAGACCATGCAGCAGCATGCCCCAATCCCGGTTTCTCACACTCTCAGGAAAAGGTCGCTCATTTAAATAAAAGTCAATAAACCACTTTTGTTGGAAAGGGCAGCCTTGTTTCTCCAACAACGTATTTATTCCCTTGCTTCCAGACTGACAAGGAATGACCATCCCTCTTTTTATTGATGGCTCTTCCTCCTAGTCCCACCCAACATCTGGCTAAGATTTATTACTGATGTGGAGCCCTCAATTTAATCTTTCAGTGAGGACCTATGAGAAGGACATAAAAACCTTTTCAACGAGCCTTAAGCACTGATTGATAACCAGGCACAGCAAAGAGAGATTCTATCATCTGACCATATGAAATTTACCAGCCTTAGTACTAAAGTATGCCATGTTCCATGTCATTAAACATGGCTCAGTTTAAATGCTGTGGAATTTAGCCATAAAATGCTTCAAAACATGCAGGACCCCATAAAAAAGCAGCAAACCCATATACAGGCTATGATGATGATTGCCAGAGTTGTAAAATACATCAGTGGGCCCAATTCTGTACCAGGAAATAATTACCATCTACTCCAAAATCTCTGGCTCCATGAATGCTTTGCATCTATCTATGCAGGAGTCTGTTTAGTGATCTACAAGCTAAGCAAGGCTACTTCCTGCAAAGAGTGAGCACAACTCAAAATAATCAGGTTGATTTATCTACAACATCCATGAACCATATTTAAAGCTATAACTGGAGGTCGAACAAAAAAAAAAAAAAAAAAAAAAAAAAAACACTCCTGATTACTGATCCAAAGAATATCAGCACACTTGTGTATGGATGTGTCTGCAATTAGCTACGTCATTCTTTTGCAATTATTTGATGATAGGAATTACACTCTCTGAGTTATGAGAATATTATTGGATGCAGGATAAAGTAAAGCAGAATAAAAGTGGAAAGAAGGGAAGGACTGCTCTGCTCAAGATTATGCATGACGTGTGCCAGTGATTCAGTTAGGACATATTAAGATGAAGGGGGCATTTATAATTGTAATGCACTGTATGTTGATGATGAATGTTGCGAGAAATTCTTAAAAGAGCAGCTAAAATGAAAGCTAATGATGTCGTTCATCTATCCTGCTGAAGTAATATCTTTCATATATTTTTTGGCCTCTTTGGTAATGGGCTTTTCTGCTGAATTGCCTGGATCATATTTCCAAATGGTGTACTAATGCCCCAATCAGTATCACTTACTGGCATGGTCAAAATTGTCTATTCGTAACGTGACATTGATGGGCAATATTGCTGTGATTCTGAGTAGAAAATTGCATTTCATATCTTGTTTCAATATTACTACATTGTTTAATCAAGTGTGATATGAGAAAAGGGAATCAAGCCTTAACCTCAGCCCCTAAGATCGATAGCTATGATGTAAGGTAATGTGATATGTCAAGCATCATTCTTATGTTGTGTTATTTTCTATGCAAAAGAAAATGTACCTTATTTTGCTTTAATTTTCAGCAATGTATCATAATGCAGAAGCCTTTTGCATTATTCCCTATATGCTCCAGGTTGTCATCCTGGATAATAGCTCTATTAAAAAAATCATGAATTCAACTTTCATCCTTACACAACCGGTGAATAAAGTGTTAGTTGTCTGAGTTACAATGAATACCTGTTTACAACTGCAGGTGAGACGTTTTGAGCAGAGAACGAAGCTAACAGCTTTAGAGGTAGATACAGCTGAACTACTTCTACTGCTGTGATGCACACTAGGCTACCTATCTGTCATCTGTCAATCTATCCAATTTTGTCCTCTCTCCCTCTCTCACGCACACAAACACAAGCATAAACAAACTGCATATGTTTTCCAGATGCTGCATATCTACAAGAATAGCATCCTCCACTGGAGTTTTTTTTTTTTTTCCCTNTTTTTTTTTTTTTTCCCTCCCAACCATATTACCTGAGTGAGGCACGTCACAACCCAAATAGCAAGCTCCTAGCTGTCAGCAGCTAAGGAATGGCTTGCAAGGCAGTATCGATCAGCTGTAATAAGCTAGCATCATCTGCCATACTGATTTTTTCCCCCCCATCAGCAGCTCACCAGTACAGTGATTACCTGCAGTACTTGCTATGCAATCAGCAGTAATGATGTGGAACGACGTGGCAGTGGCGTGACAATGCATCAAGAAGCTCTCTGCCACCCTATCACTGGGCTGGTAGGACAATGTTGAATTGCTGTTGCATTGCGGGGTAGTAGCAGGGTAGGCTGAATAATGAAGATGAATATAAAAATAAACTGAAGACAGCAATGGGTCAATAATGCATGATGCATATGAGGCACTGGTGAATACAGAGTTGCACTGTAAAGCCACAGCTCATTTGTATTCATTCTGATGGGAAACATGCATGCTGCATTGAGTGTATGTGTGTGAGATACATTGTTAAATATGGATCAAAACTAATGCTCTTACAAAGTACAGATAATCCACAGGAGACTTTGTTTTGTGGAACAGGTATGGAGGCATATTTTCATATTGTTAAGCAAACCATGACATGGTTCATAATTTCAAAAAGGAAGCCTTTCACAAATTACAAACATTAAATGTTATTCCAGGACCAAAACAACAATATGCTATAATCCCTTTCAGAATGTTTGCAGATTTGAAAATTTAGGTTGCTAGGCCATTCAAGGGCCAATGTAGGCACAGTAAAGACTTACAGCTTTCATATGTATTCCTAACATGGGACCTACATAATCCTGGTTGCATAAATCCAATTACAGCATTTTCTACAGAGGTTGGTTATATTCTCCACTGAATTCACTGAAATTAATGAATACGTGAGTTTATTGCATAGCCAATGAGGGACCAACTGCTGCAAATACAGAGGAAAAAAGAGACCACCACCCTCTCTCAGAAAAAAAAAACCATGGCAGAGGAGACAAATACTCAGTAAAGCATAATCGCTGCCCTGCCTTAAGATGTGTCTATACTGCTGCCATTCCAAATAGATTGCTGGTTTTCCCCATTGCACCAGAGCTTGAAAAGCTGCATCAAGAGGGGTATTCTGTGCCGATGATTAATACGGATGGGCCTGCCTATAGTTATATTTATTACAACACTGCTGATCCACTGGCTTGATATCTGTATTGCTCCAACTGTTAGCCTAATGGTTAGATCCTTGAAATAAAAGGTCACAGCTTTGATCCTTGCAATACATAATGCATGTCCAAGAGCAGCAATATGTCTTAGCAAAATGTAGTTTAGCGAGATCCTACTCGATCAATCTGAAAACTTGCTGTCGACAGAACTGCTAAGTAATTGTCTAAAATGCAAATATACAGTGTTAACAGTCTTGCTCGACTTGAAAAATGATGAGCACCGCGCAATCATCCGAGAAACAGCTATTTATGAACACAAACATCATTACACTAACAGATGGTGAGAGTTTGGATGTAACAATCATATTTTTGTTTTTTTTGCTCGGACTACCCGTTTCCTTTTATAGCTGCCATGTGAACTGGTACACTGAGCAGAGCAACTAGCTAATTATGTCGATCATGAAAAATGTAGTGTTATGCTTAGGACATTCTCAGCATTATATGGCTGCATATCATTCTGTCTCCACTGGCCAGTTCAGTCTGTTTCTGTTCCTCTTTTTTCAGCCTTTCTGCACATGCATTATGTTAGCCAAATGTATGTTTGTCTTTTTAGATTTACATAATGTTATACTAATGCCATAATTTAAATTCTGCACGCAGACTCACTTTTGTTGATTTACGCGTTATATCTTGGAAACAAATGTTACGAGCCAAGCCTGCACAGTGATTTTCCCTCTCTGTAGTAAAATCACTTATTTTCTTTGACATACCGTTAAGAAGCTTCTGGCTGAGATTCTGCTTCTTGTCTAATAGGCCCAATGGGCTGTTGGATAGTATAAAAAGACACAATATCTGCCTCCCCATTAAAGAATCTCTTTATATAATTTATTACTATTGTTAGAGTAATGGAATTTTTAATTACTATCAGTCAACTCTCACTTCTAATTAATGAGGCAATGTGCCTATTCTTTTTATATATTTTCATTTGCATTTTTTTTTTCAGATTTAATTGTACAGTTCTGCATCGATTTGCAGGTCCGTCTCCTGGGTACCTGTATTGAACAACTAAGAACGGGCAACAAGCTTTCCTTTTTTCAATCAAAGGACAATCAAATGCAACTTCCCCGTTAATTGTAGCGAGGTTTATTTCGTAGCACACAATATATAATTACACACATATTACACGTTTAAAGCAGCAATGCAATTGACGAGAAATTTGGTTTTCAGTGTTTGAATAGCATTCATTACACAACCAGAGTAAAATAATATATATTTTTTTTAAATCTGTCTTCTCCAAACCTTCACCTATTATAGAAGTACCTCTAGCTTAATAGCCTAATATGTTAACTTATTCAAACTTAACTTTTTTCTTTTCTGCTTGTTTTAATGTATTTTAAATACAGCACTTCTTGACTTCATCCATATTGTATTGAATATAGCCTAAATTGTAAACCTTGGGTATTTGTGTGGACCTGTTTATTGGTCTAGCATTGTGTAATTGTTTGCTTAAGATTATTATTTGAGAAAACAAGAAGTTTGCATTCAAATTCCCAGATTTTATTCCCAGCCAGCTTTCTTAATATTCTTCACTTCTTTCTACCTCTGTTCTCTGCTCCGCTAGAGATTTTTATTTATTTAGAATTTAAGACAACAGAGAAGTCATTTTTTATCTGCCTTTCCATTATCACATCACATACAAATCATCAATAACACCACAAAAATATGTGCTCCAGTTGCTCCCATATTTTACAATGCACTACATATTATGTGCCTAGTTAGTGTGCCTAGTTTTAGAGACACTAAAATGTTCTGTCTCACCTTTTTGCCAAGTCATTCATCAAGAATGGACAGAAATGCACCTTGGAAGTCTTATTTTAGTCGAGGTTTTTGAGTATTTGCCTTATTATGCACAGAGTGATCAGAATGCAGAATTGAACGCTCCCCATTCAGCGGCAATTCAATGCCTTCTTCAGTGACACTAGTAATGGACGCCATGGCTGCTGTGAGTACTGATCCTGTGGCTGTCTAGATAAAGTATGGTTACCCTGACCACAAGCCCCAATGGAGCTACTTCCTGAATTACATTCACAAAATAAATTTGTTATGATGAAGGTCACTATCGTGGATTTCATCTGATCGTGACTATGCAACATCTTACAGCCATAAAAGATATGAAATTGATGCTGTCTAAATCATAAGAAACAGCATTAATGAGACAAAATTGATTCTGTCTAAATCATCAGTAACAATATGCTTCCCTCATCTGAACATATTTCCAATCATAGATTGTATTCTTAAATTAAGCAGGTATGCTAATTATTTAATCAATAAGTCACTTCTTTGGTTTACTGATTTAATATACCATAAGGGATGTTGTCTACGAATTTGGTAATAAAATAATGTCAACGTTCTTGCCTGTTTTTAACAGACTCATGAGAGCATATCCTTGCTTCAAATCATTCCTCAAAATATACTGTTTGTCTAACAATATAGCCTTGCACTATGTATACCATCCATATGCAGTCTTGGAAGCATTAAGAAATTTTGAGGCTGCCTTTCCTTCAGGGTAGATAAAGAGCATCTTGCAGAAATTAAAGCAGATTTTTGTTTTCATATCTCAAGAGAAGCATTATTTCTTTTGCATTGCTTCATTTATTTAAACAATATATGTGCATGCACTTTCCCATTATCTACCTAACATACTGTATTTCATGAAGAAGTGAGGATTATTATTAACTATGAGCTCTCACTAATTTTAATTTGTGGTCCACCTTAATGGTCTTTCCAATCCACTTGTAGCTTTTCCTGAATCTACAAGTGTACTTTTAATCTTTTAAAAGTACACAGCAGAGATCAAAGCTTTCTGTCTCAGTATTCTGGTGACTGTACTGGCTTTCACTTCAACAAACTTTCTATAAGATGAAAGATTATGTTTGTCCATCTGTTAGTTTTTTAACGAGAAATGCCTTCATATTAACAAGAAACTAATCTGAAAGATGAGAGCTAGAAATGAAACAATATGACGCAAGTAATTGCTAAAGATGCAACAGTTCAACACTCAGAAAATGTTTAAACTGGTCTAAGAGATGAGCTTGTTTCATATTAGTCTGTCATTCTGTTTAGTATTAAAAAACAAAGATTAAGTTTGGACTACTAAAACCAATGAGATTATTGATTATAGCTGACATAGTTATATGAATGGATTATAAAAACAACATGAATAGTAGTTAGATAATAATAAATATACAAATGCATCCATTCTACAACTCAATAAGATGGAGCACACTTGAAAACACATGCAAATTTACAAAATCTTTGATCTACACACTTCCTTCATCATACAACTGAAAGACAAATTCTCCAAAATGCAACAAGATGGTCACTGCCCGCAATATCATAAGATCTACTGAGCAACTACACAGAAAAATTCCCATGACTGAAAAACATGTTTTTCACCAAACAACAGCATATTTGGTTCACAGACAGATGGCCAGGAGACTTTAAAGAGGGCAAGTTTCCAACAAAATCAGAGAATGAAAATTGGCCACCATAACTAAAACAATTTTTTTCATAAAAATACCTGAAATGATTAACACTACAGCGATCGCCAACAACACAGCAATGTGGCACAGAAGAATAGCACATGGACAAGGAGCAGATGCATTTACACAACCGAGTGGTACAACAACCAACAGCAGGATAATGGCACGGTGGCCTGAAAACAAGCAGCATCGAACAGAATGGAATAGAATAGAGCAACTGAATGGCTCGGTGACAGTAGTAAAGTGGCATGGCGGCCTAAATCCAAAAAGTCAAAAAANAAAAAAAAAAAAAAAAAAAAAAAGAAAAACAGAATAAAACCCATCAAAATACATTGAAGCAATGTAGAATAAAATAGAAGCGTGTCCTACCTTTGTTGATCACAGCATGCTGCAGAAGTGTGTCTCCCCCTGTTCAGGATTTGGGAATTGGGAATAGTACAGCCACTAACAGCAGGATAATGACACAGTGGCATCATCCAAAGCAGCAAAAATCAGAATACAATACAACAGTAAAACACATTAAAATACATTCAAGCAATCGAATGGTACAGCGACCAACAGCAGGTTAATGGCAGGGTGGCCTGAAACTAAGCAAAACAAAACAAACAGAACAGAAAACAGAATAAGAAACTGGCTGCAACCTCGACCAACAGCTGGATACTGGCACAGCAGCCTATCCACAAACAGCAAAAACCAGATTACAATACTATATTACTACACAAAAAAGTACTACCAAGCAACCAAATGGCACAGTGACCACAAGCAGGTTAATAGCACAGCAGCCAAGCTCCAAACAGCAAAAATCTGATGACAATACTAAACAATAAACTACATTCAAGCAACTGAATGCAGCAGCGACCACCAGCAGGACAAGGGCACAGAAGCAGCATTAAATCGAATTTATGCAATAAAATAAATTCATGCAATTTTATGGTACAGCAACCCAGAACAGGATAATGGCACAGCGACCTGAAACCATGCAGAGGAAAATAGAAGCATGTCCTACCTTTGGTGATCACAGCACGTCTCAGGTGTGTTGCCATCATGTTCACAACGCCGAAGTCTTCAAACCATCATTTTCCTCCTCATCAGGAATACGTGGGATGCTCCACTTCAGCTCAGCTCCTTGATGAAGTTCTGAAAGTGTTCAAGGTTGAGGAGCCTCTGGCAGTCGCCATTTGTTCTAGCTGTCCCGGTTTTAATCACACTTTCATCCAAAATAAGCTTAACCTGTCCCATTTGGCAAGTAGCAGTTCTCTCCGGAAGGTCTCGGTGGAATTCCTGCTGTCGTCTGAGCAGCTTTTTGCCCAACAAATACACTGTTTTTATGTAGGGATAAGGCTATTTCAGGGTTCAGAGACGTCTGTGGGTCAGGAAGGCAGTCATTACTTCCAGGTGTTGTTTTTTAGCCAGCTGTGTTAGCAGCGTTATCTGCGTTAGCATTAGCATTTCCATTTAACCACTTAAATTTGCTAACTTTACAGCTTCAAAATTATGGAAACGCTTACTTGTTTGTTTTTGCGACTTCCTTGTACATTACTATTGTTACATTTAGCGTTTTTCTTCTGTTTACTCAAAAATTATAAATAATATTACTTGCCGTTCAGCTCCTTTTATACGTTGCTAATGACATTGGCAGATGCAGGTGTTGTGCGCGTCGGCCACGCCCACTTTTTAAAAAATCATTGTTTTAATTGAAAAAAAGTTAGGTAACATATAAATTTATGAATATGTTATATTAAACCACTTCCATTTCTTATGGTTGTCTACAAATATGCAAATAAAAAGAAAAATTACATTATAATTATATATGTTATATATAAGGTTTTGCCAACCCAGATTAAATGCCTGATTTATAACATACTGTGTTGCTTTTCACTGTTGAAGTTTTAAATCTTTTAGCTAAAGTTTTATTTTTAACCACATCTAAAGCCTGTACCAAACTAATCCTAACTGAAATCTAATTTTCATCCTAAAGAAATACTAAAATCTTTTATGAAATGTGCTGTCTTGGACAAGAACACTGACATTCATTTTATTCTGATCAGGGTCACCCAAATAAATCTACATTACAATGCATCATACATTAATGCATTACTCAGCAGAGCTGGTTTTACAGCTGCTAAAGTCCTTTTTAGGTGAGGCCAGGTGAATGTCATATGCCTCAAATTCACACTGTCAGGCCAAACTGGCTCAAAATGTGTGCTGTTAACACCATTTGATCTCTCCATCACTTAGACATACAGCTTCTCCTGGACAAATGCACCTCTGGATGGGCTGTCATTGTCTCTGCTTCAATTTTTTTTTTTTTTTTTAAATCTCAAATAATCATGAGATGTCCATAACCTATTCTCTCCAAATTCAGTTTCTGAATACATCTAAAGTGAGAATTAGGCCTTCCACTTGCAGACTCATGCCTTGTTTTTATATGCCAAGCTCAGAGTTAAAAATGGTTCACGCAATGGTCTGGCTTCCAGCTTCTCAGTTAAGTCTCTGTGAATGGTTTCCAGACAAATGGCAAACACTGAGCTTATAGGATTTAGCCTGACTGTTGTGAGACTAGTCCAAAAACAGGTTCTCTGCTATGGCCACCACAGGGTTCATTATGTCACCTGGAAACCCTCTATTGATTACTCCCAGTGGCAAGGAGAGGAGTGAGGGGTGAAGCAGCACTGCAAAGGGCCCCTAATCCAATCATAAACTATAAACTACGAGGTAAATCACAGAGATCTTTTTTTATTTTTTGAGGGGGGTAAAATTAATCCATGATGCTCCTCGGCAGAAGTTGCCCCAGCCAGCTGATTGTACCATCTATTTCTCTGCTTCAGTGCTTCGAATATCTGTTTTGTTTGCCTCTGTTCAGCAGAGTTGGAGGAAATTCCAAATCATTGATAACAGGGAAAATCCATATGTGGTAATGATCACATTGCATTAGAGCCTTTAAATATTTAAAAAGCATTGAATTGCATCAGGGATCTCTAAAGAGAGATAAACATTACAATCTTATAGGCCTACTGCCACCAGCCGGGAATGTTTTTGTTGAGAAATAACAGAGAACTCCTGTGGCCCTCGATCCAGGTCAACCATGATATTCTCTGGCTAGAATAGTGGGATTTTGCAGTAGTGTTCAGGTGGATCTGACCCTGACCTCCGCTGTCAAGTGCTGTATTAAAAACTGTTCTTGTGGAAAACAAGTGTTTGTTTGGAGATTTTATAGTCTGGTCTTTGTTGCTTTGAGAAAAAGCAGGATTGTTACAGAGTTAAAGAGTTTAAGAAAAAGTATTGTTCTAATTGCACAGAGATTACACTATTTATGAGAAAGTTAACCTCAATCTATGAAAGTTCTGAAAGTGCAATCTTTTTATTTTACTCATGTCTTAGCATTTTACAGATATTTGCACAGGCATGAATTTTCTCTTTGAATCAGTCAGTCTCTTTGACTCTCTTTGTGAAGCGGTGTACTTTGACAGCTCTTCCCCAGTGCTTTCAATGAATCATTATCTGTGCCAATGTTTGCACTCAACCTGTCTTTTTCCTCTTTTGTCTTGCAGCTCCACACTGACCTCGATACGGGGGACAGTGCAGTGAAGTACACTCTGTCGGGAGATGGGGCTGGCTCCATTTTTACAATTGACCAAACAACAGGGGACATCCATGCCTTAAGGAGTCTTGACAGAGAGGAGAAGCCTTACTACACCCTACGCGCCCAGGCTGTTGACATCATTACCAATAGGCCCCTAGAGCCTGAATCAGAATTTGTAATTAAGGTCCAAGACATAAACGACAATGAGCCAAAGTTCTTGGAGGGACCATATACAGCCAGTGTTCCTGAGATGTCACCAGTAGGTAAGTGACCATCTTCAGGATTTTGTTCACTGAAGATAAGGAAGTCTGTGCTTACTCTAGTAAATTGGATTTCTTCTTCTGTTGAACTCAGAAATCCAAGAAGCTGAGTTTCAGTGTGGTACAACCAGAGGGCCAAAGCTGCTCCCCCCAAAACAGATTTTGACATTTCAGAGAACCAGTTATTCTTGGTGTGCCCTGGGTATATTTCACCGCGTTGTCTTTATATATTCTCCCCAGGGAGAACAGATGAAGGTAATTCACTGGAAGAATGGTTCCCCTTGATCTGAATGGCAATGAGGCTCTTGTACAGAAAACTCTGAATCAGCGGTCTCCAGAGTATGGGTACAAAGCAGGAGCAGACAGCCAAACCCAGGTGTACGCTCTGTATCACAAGCTGCTCTGTTTATTGCAGAATCAGAGAACCTTTCACGTTTATCAGAAAGATGGTTAGTTTGTCCAGTTGGAAGGAGAGTAAAGATTTTTGCCAGCTGTGTTTTCAGTTAAACTGATGTGCATGCATGCCTGTAAACATAATAAACATCAGAGACAAGTAATTCATTTATCATTTAGAAACTTTGATAAATAACACTATAGCCATTAGTAGTTATACACTGAATATACTTATTTTAAAAATGTGTTGCTGGGCAGACTAAGTATGCATTTTTAAAACATCACTTTGAACTCTGTTAACTTGGGATGTGCATTTTTTTTTCACACTTCATTGATAATTGATTAATAGTAGAGTTCATCAAAGCCCATTTCTGCCATCAGGAGCCCGTTATTAAAATTCCAATGATGTATCAAATCAGCTGAAATTCCGAAAAGGTGTAAAATAACATCAAGCAACACTTGAAACTACTCGCAAATCTGACATGCAGGAGAAGATTAAAGAAGCTGAGGGTTTAGGCATAACCTTCATTGTCAAGTCTGATAATTACTGAGAAATTCTGCACTGTTACTCCACTTTTAGAAAAATGTTTTGCTTTGCTTTGCAGAGAAACCAACACCTGTCTGCACAGATGCTACAAAAGTTAAATGTTTTGTACCTGCATGAAATATAACCCAAAGTTCTCACTGTGAGAAATGCCGACATTGTTTAAAGCTGATCCAAGTCTTTATATGTACATATTGCATCAAGACTAATGTGATGAATGGTTTCATTAGTGGTAATAAACCTTTTTGTTGTTTTTGGCAGAGAATTCCACTCTGGATATTTTAATGATGTCAGGAAAACAGAAAAAAATAAGAGAGAGAGTTACTGGACATAAATATACATTCAGCGGTGGTTATAATGACTACCCTCATTGCCAAACAGTATAAAGTAGCTCACGGCAATACTCCTGAGCAGTTTGCACTGAGCTGATCCCTGAATCTATGAGAAGAGATGACAGACTTAACGAAGGTGTCTGAGAAAAAACATTGAATTTAGATTTTGATTTCCACTCCCTGTCTATAAACTTGCACTTCATAGCTTGTTAATATTTATGCATTGCTTCTGTGGGAATCCTTTTCCAAACGGGTCAGTTTTTAATTGCATCAACTCTTTTGTTTGTGTCACATTTGAATAAAAATATGTTCTGTATTTTAAAGATAGTCAGAAAATCTATCTGAAATGCACAGGACTCCTTGTTTTCTCTGTTTAATTGAACTTTATTTTGTCTACAATAATTTGTCTAATATTGGAATATGATTCATATTTCAGGTATTCTATTTATGTTTTGCTGAGTGGGCTCTCCTCATTTTCTCTGTTTTGACCCTTTTTTTTTTTTTTTACCAGCAATGACATTTGAAGCACATAAGTTATCTAACTCTGTTCGATCCACTGAAAAACAGCTTAGTTTTTAAAAAAAAAGACATAAAGACCAAGCTCTTCCATGAACATATTAAGCTTAGGGCCTTCATAAAATATATATTAAAAATGACATGTCTTGACTTCATGCACCTGCTACAGCCCTCTGGCATTTATTAGAACTGGAACTTTACTTCGTGGCACTTATTCTTGATGTTCTCTCCTTGCTTGCGCAGTGCATCGCTATGCATCACTTGTATCTGGCACATGGATAAAAGTAAATGTAAATTTAATCTTTGCCATCCACCTGGCTCTGACTCGCACACTTGAATTTCCACAGTCTATTATTCTGTTTGCTTTGTATTTTATCTCACAACTAAATAAAGGCTGTTGTCTGTCACCTGAAGTAAAGAAGTATGTAGGTCTCAGTCAATGCTTAACAAAAAAAAAAAAAAAAAAAAAAAAAGTCTTCTTAACTTTTATAACATCTGAGGTCTTAGTGCTGGGGATTTCTTCTTCTGCTTTTTTAGCACCAAAAAGGTATAAAGGTGTATTATCATATCTAATGAGTATATTCTTCTCTGTCAGGGTTGAGCACAATGTAGTCCTTTTCTGGTATGTCTAATGGGACATGTATGGTTTTGTCAGGAAGGATTGAGCCAGTAATCTCTCACCTAATATTTTAATGCCATTGTCACCATCTGCTCAGAGCACAAATCCTGTTAAATATTAGTACTTTACGGCCAGGTGTCCCTCTGGTCTTTTGTCGATACCAAGCTCGGTGTATTCTGCTGTTGAAAATATTTCCCATAGCATGTTTTTTTTAGTTACCTAGGTGATTGATAGATCTATACGTGCATGGAGCTGTCTGCCCATGAAGGCATCCATGTCAGCCTGCCGAGAAGTAATCTTTCCTAAGAATCTCCCCATCTGCTAAAAAGACACCAGGTTTGAGTCTGGCTGCACAAAATGGATAAGACGGTCAGGCTAGCGAGGCAAATATCTATTAGTTACACTGCTCACGTGGCAAATAAGGAGTGTAATAATGCTATGGTGTTTTCAGTGCCAGCTAGTTAGGGGATGAGACATATCTCCAACAAGTAATTATTCTGTCCCTGTTACTGCAGGAGGTTGGAAGACTGCCATCTTAATACCATTCCTGCCATGGCCCTTTGTTTTCCTAATGGTAGCATTGCTTTAATGAATGGCTGCACAAAAGGGCCTTTTCTACCCTTGTTTTATTTTAACTAACAACCACTTAGCAATGCTGCAAATGTAAAAATCAAAACTAACAAGAGAAAACTATTACAATTCCCCAGCACTTTTTCCAATAATACTCCTCGGTGTATTCTATTAGGTGCCAGACTTTAAGTGGACTTCAAGTGTGCAACGCTAGCTGGTTTCTTAAAGCTAGGCTTTTCTGTTGTGATTTGTCATTCATTAATGTCATGCGAGAGTCAGTCAGTTTACACAGCATGGCAGGGAGCCAAATTTAATCTAGCAAGGTCAATATGTCTTTACTTTGTTTTCCACAGGGACGTATGTGACACAAGTGACAGCGACAGATGCCGATGATCCTACCTATGGAAACAGTGCTAGAGTGGTATACAGCATCCTCCGTGGCCAGCCATACTTCTCTGTTGACCCTAAAACAGGTATTTGTGAAAGTAAAATACAGATACAAAAAGAGATAAATGTCAACTGAAAAAAAAAAAATTAAAGTTTATCCTGAATCTTGGTCATGGAAAAAAATAACAGAAACAGCTTCCAACATAAAGACCTTCGTGAAACTAATAATGTTCAGTTTTTGCTGCAAGAGACTCAGACAGTTTGAATCAACTCGACTCACATTTTGAGACCATAATTTGTGGTACTCTGGTAATAGATTGCACGATGTAAGCTGTTCCTGAGCAGATGTCTTGCTTCTTGAGTTTACTTGCATAACTCAGACCAATCACAAACCTACAAGTAATTCAGAGACCTTAAAAAATTAATTAGATATTTAATAGATGAGAGTGTAGAAAGGCAGAATAACGAAGTTACATGAAAACAGAGTGCTGTCTTGTCGGTAACCTTGCAGCTGCATTTTGCACTGCTTGTAAGGGAGAAATTGAAGTATGACTGAGACATGTAGTAGGGCATTACAGTAGTCAAGGTGACTGGAAATAAATGCATGAATTATTCTTTGCACATCTTTGGAGGAAAGAAATGAGAAAATTCTTTTTATACTCCTCAGTTGAAGGTAACTTGCCTGAGCAATGGATTAGAAATGTTGTGGAAAATTTTCTTCAACAGACAAAGTGACACCCGTGTTTTTATTGCATATTGATGAATGATAATATGAAGGTGCAAAGCAGTGACTATGTAGTTAAGGTAGATACTAACGATCAAGGCCCGCGATAAGTGCCTGCTTTTTTTAATAGGGGTTTTGTCGCAATTTATAGCAAGGTGCATGCAGGATGGAGGTGATTGTGAAAATGAAAACTCCAGCAATACTTAGAATATCAAGTCCAATGTTATTGTTAAAACCAAGACATTGCTCATAATATTACTGGAATTTTCATCATCAGAATTGGCTCCATGTTGTCATTCCGAAGAAATTTCTGTGTTCGGAAGTTCACGAAATCAGAACAGATTTCATTAATTACATCACTTCCTTTGCATACCTTTAAATATGGTAGCTTGTCAGGTCGTTTGGATGCCACCGCTTTTTGCAACGCATTCAAATGTTATGTGAATGTATAAACTAGCAGCCTCAGCATCAGAATGAGCCCAAGGAATAAACTGTCATCTCAAAACCTCTGGTGACTCCTTGGGTGTTTACTATGAGGATAAAGATAAAGTCTGTGTAACGATAAAGATAAAGATAAAGATAAAGATAAAGATAAAGTCTGTGTAACGATTTGCAGGCTGACTGTGCACAAGCACAGTCAGCCTGCAAACCATTATATCATCTGGCATAAATTAAAAATACCAGAAGAGAAATGAAGCGACACTGACAGTATTATTTTAATAATTTCGACTTTATTGATGGAGTATTTGGCTGCTTTCAGAAGCGGAAAATACCAGAAAAGTAGTGGTAGAGTGGCAGCAGGAGGTAATATCACATGACTGCTCTAAGTCAGAAATACATGTATACCACAGTGTTTGCCATTAGCAGGCTACTGTTGGTTTACTATCTTGCATAGTTCAAAGCATATGAAAATAGGTTCATGCATATTATTCAGACAGATATGATGGAATCTGTTGGTGATTATGTGGCTCATCCCAGAGCTTTGCAGAGCACATACTGTGAATGAATTTCAAACTGATTCTGGAAATTCTAATTGTTAAAATAAACACACATCAACAAGGGAAATAAACACTGAGGGAAAGGAGGGAGAATAATGTACCTATACGACTGTGCACATCACAACGTATCTGTCAGAAACCTAAACATGCTCTTTGATTTTGTATTTATACACATATATATTCCGTAGATCAAATATGACATCCTCGCCATAATAAATGGAAAGAGAGGAGATGAAATGGACAGACCCACCTATGCTCCCTTCTTCCTTTTAGCCTGACAACCTCTCACTGACCCGGCTATTAATCTGCAGTACAAACGCTCTCTGATCTCAGGGTCTCTGATCCTCAAGTGAATCATTATATGGCCTCAGCAGAATTCCCTGTTGAATGCCAAGTGTCTCCAGTTTGTGAAATGACCTCTGTTTCAGCCTTGATATGAGTCACATGTGCAGCTTTTTTACTGAAGTATTTTTGAACATTTGTCTCAGAAAGAAGTAAATTGAGTATTTTTTTTTTTAGATAAATTGCACATTTAGTGTCAAACATATGTCAGTTAAATTCATGTCCACCACGGTTTTCCTTTGTTTTTTCACTTACTGTCTCTCTATCATCTAAATCTTTTTTACTACCTTTTTCTTTTCAATCTGGTTGTATACCAGGGGTTATAAAGACAGCCTTGCCCAATATGGACAGAGAAGTGAAGGAGCAGTACCAGGTACTAATCCAGGCTAAGGACATGGGGGGCCAGCTGGGGGGGCTGGCTGGGACCACCACTGTCAACATCACCCTCAGCGACGTCAACGACAACCCACCCAGGTTCTCTAAAAGTGAGTGTTCTTTCTGTGCTATTGATTAATTCCTGTAAAAGTTATTAGCGTTTTAAACAAGATAACAGCAGAGTGTTGGATATGATGGGTTTTTCATTTTCATAAAAGAACAATGTGAGTGACATTATGCGAGTTCTCCCATTTTATAATAATAAAATAAGCACTGTGCAATTACAACAGGGCAGGGATTTTTTATCATGTGTAGTCTTTGCAATTGGTTTTTATTATTTGTCATTATGCTCCGTCATAATCAAAGGCTTGTTTGTTTAGCAAGATTGAATCTGCAGCTACATCTGCTGACAAATAAAGCAGGGCTGCTGTTATGTTGCTCATGGGTCATGCTTCTAAATTTAGATTTGGGTTTGAGTGTAATGTTGCTGCACCAGGGATTGAGTCAGTGTATTTAATACTGTATCTTATCTGGTATTTTTTAAGCTGCTAAACCCGATTTATTCTATTGTACAGGGCAGCAGGTCACATCAAGCTGGAAAATTGTGCTGTGCTGTAATTTCACCGCTCTCTGAAAGCTTTGTATAAATACATGAAAAAGTAGATATTAGACTCTATAGAGAATGATTTATATTCCAAAACAGTAAGAATATGACAGAAAGGTAAACACAGTTCTGTACTGATGCAGTCTTTTCAGGTATTTAGAGGAGACATGGAGTGGCCTACTCTGAATGTAAATATAGACAGTCAGATGGTCAAGCTGTTTTGGCTGCAGGGAAAAGACAGTATTTCCATAATGCTGTCACAGCACAGAGGTCCAGGCCAAGGATGGTGGCTCCTCTGCCCTGGCCCAAATCCCCGTCTTTGCCTTTTTTCTTTTCTTCTTCCAAGAGGGTTTACAGTTGACTAAATGTGTTGTGGCCATGTTGGAAGAGAGCAAAATTCAGCTGGCAGGGGCTGCGGACATCCGATTGCATTTCTATTCATAAATGTTAACAGAATGAAATAGATATAGTTATTCCAGAAGGTATTACTGGGAGTTTGCTTACAAAAAAAAAAATAATTACAACACAAAATGATTTATTCAACTGTGTCCTACATTAGAAGTGACAGAAACATTTGCAAATGCAAAACTCTCTCTTTTTTTATGCCTCATCAGACAGTTCAGTTTACTAATAATATGGACCCACGCCACCCCTGTCCTTTCCAGATGTGTCTTTTTTCTCTCCTTTGCAGAGCTCCAATCCCCTAACCGCCCGATGATGGCATCAGGTGTGGTTGCATCAGAGATTTGTGCCTAGTAAATGCATGTTGTTTTGCTAAAATCAGCCCACTGGCAAGTTAGCAAAGAAAAAAAAAAAAAAAAAANAAAAAAAAAAAAAAAAAAAGCCTTTTATAGCCATTTGTTCAAGTTAACTACTCTCAGTTCTCTCAAGAAAAGGGATATTTCTCTTCCTTATTTTCCCTTGAAAATTTACGCATTTAAAAAAAAGCCCTTACAGGACCTTTAAATTAATGGATGGCCTTTTAAAGTACTTAATTATTTACTAATATGGTCACACCCAAAATTATCCCCATGCCTCAGCTTTCAATCCTGGGATCCATGCTGAGGAAAACCCCCAAGCTATGTAGTAAAACTAAGGCAGCATAATAGATGAGAAGGAGTGCAGCAACATATGCATCACAGGCACAGATCGCAGCCTATAGCATAACCTTGAGTATAGTATTTGTTTTAATACAACACTTTGTGTTAATCTGACCGCAGACAGATGCTTTGTGTTTATCTCTGTACATTTATCTCCTCTTTACATCCTTCCAGTGTCAAGTATTATCTGCATTATCTGCCTACCAAACATGCACAAATCAATGTTATCCACAGCCTCTAATGTTAAATGAGATGTCTTGACTGTTTGTTGCACCAGAAAACATGGTGGGAATTTGGTTAATTATACTGAGGAATGTGTTAAGAATTTTCATTAACAAAATGTAATTACAAATACTCAACAGCACACTCAAACTGAACAGAGTCGTACGTCGTGTTTTTACCTTCAAAACGTGACTGTTGTGACTTAAATCTACCTCAAATCTCATGGAATTTGATGGACAAGTGAAAAAAAAAAAGTATTGTATTACTGAATTTCCACATTGTGTCCCTCTTTCATGAGTCTCTTTTTCTTCAGGTGTCTGTGCTGGTGGTTATGCAGTACATTTCGCCATTTTGCGTTTGCCGCCAATTCTCCGCTGGACCTCCATGATGCCACCAGACATAGTTGCTAAATTTGTCTTGCAACAACAACATTTCAATTATCTCTCTCCCTCTCACACACACACTCGGAATCTACAATGTCCATCTGTACCATACAAGATAATGACTTCTCAATGAACAGATGCTGTTGTTCAAACAGCCAGCCATCTCAGACAGTGAAGGGGAACACGGCACAGAGAATTTTGCATCCATTGTCAGGTGCCAGTGATAAATGAGATCAATCTGCTGTTTGCTTGTTTGTAGGTTTCTTCCCAGGTCTTTAGCAGCGCGCTCTGCTGTTGGGAGAATCAAAACCCCTGGGCTCTTGTGTTTGTTGGTCTTACAGGTTGAGCCAGCCAATTACAAAGAGCTGAGTCTTCCTGATGTCCAAACACATCAAAATTGAATTATGTCATGCCTATAGCTGCAGGTCTGACTTCAGAGAGCATATCAGCTGCTTGCCTGTGGGTGGATAAGGCATCCATGGGTGGGTGAGAGACTACACGAAGGACGGAGGATGTGAAGTATTTCCATCCAATGTCAAGCATTGATAATGAATGACTCTTGAGTCCAGTCTTCTGCTTCTGTGCTGGCAGGTTTCTTTCACCTCAGAGTTCCTGAATCATCCGCAATGGGGTCTGCTGTGGGGAGAATCAAAGCCCATGACTTGGATATCGGGAAAAATGCAGAAGTAGAGTACACAATCGTGCCAGGTGATGGAGGAGCCATGTTTGACATCACCACCAATGAGTACAACCAGGAGGGGATCATCATTCTCAAAAGGGTATGAAGTTACTGGATGTCAGAAACAAAGTAATAAACTAGACCAACTCATTCTTAAATTGTAAAACATTTTTTTTCTTGCAAAATGAGAAATCTAGGTAGCCTCGGTGCATCGCTCAATGCCACTGCAGCAGGACACTTGGCTGTTCTGCCAGGTGACACTCTCCAAACGTTGGCCAGCCTGCTGCGTATGCCTCCCAGTACAGTACAGAGCAAAGGCATATCTCTGTGTAAGAGCCTGTGCTATATTAAGTATACAGTCAGCATGTCAGGGCTCATTTACTTCGCCATATGTTCTCTGCTAAATGGATTAAAACATTGAGGGCAAAGCGACCCACAGCAAAAGGTCTCGCATTTTGGTTGTAGTTTCATTGATCCGCAGAGTAAATGCAGCTTTAACCACATATAGTTTTTGTAGGGTCTTGATGTCGCTTCGCAAAATGTCAAGTGGCACAAAAAATGCCACTTATATCAGATAAATGTATTACTCTTAGGATAAAGTTGGTTCTCATTTTCAAGGGGTCGCCACAGATGCAAACACTACAGATATTGACTAAAATTAGGTGGAGAAATGGTGGTCTAGTTCATGCAGCGAGTGCTCAGTCACTACGTAGACAGTCTATAATAAGACTAAATATGCATATATGTTAAAAAATTTCAAAGTTACATATATAAAAAAATCACAGTCAAAAAATATCATGATCATCATTTGGAGTTACTTTGTTAGTCGAACACTAATCAACGCCCTGATTTCATTTATATGTAATTATAAACATGCAGGAATTTCTAGCAACACGCAGAATCCACACAAATGCATTTTAAATGGCACAGAGCTTCACAACTGCTACATGGAAAGGCTCATGGATGAATCCCATCATTAATCTTATTTCAGCCTTCATAATGTATTCATGGTGTTGTTTTGCTTTACTAGGTACCACTGTCAATCTGCCCATTAAAAGTGTTTGTGGACATTCTCACCATGTCCTCAAGCTATCTTCACTTAAAGGCTTAAAGATCCATCATGTCCAAACACAAAGAACAGGGCTACACTTCTAGCTGCAGGCTTGATTTCAGAAAGATCATGATATTATTCCTCTTTGGTTAGTTTGGACAACGATGGCATTCAGATTAGCAAGAATGGGAGGGTAACACTGCATGAAAAAGGCTCTCTTAGCTCTCATTAACATTTAAAGCCAGAATTATATTAGACATTAACTATACACATACAGTACATGGACGCATGATGGTTGCCATGTCTGTCCCATGTCCCTGTGAAATAATAACACACTTTTGCAGGATGTAGTACCCAACAAAAATCAAGAGACGATAAAGCACGAAAGGAAGCAACAAAATTTAAGTGCATACAGGAAAAAGCTGACTTCAAAGGCCCTTCACAGGCCAGCTAGGTTACTAAAAACTGTATTATGAAACAGTTTTATTTGCAATTATTAGGAGTTGCTTTCAAACAGTTGCCTCTAAATGCCATTTGGAGTCACCAATGACTAACAGACCTCCATTAAAAGACATCAAGTGTAAATATTAAACATCCAGCAAAATGCTTGATTCAGTATCTCTTAGTGTATGTCACAGTTTTCAGGCTCTCTCTCTCTCTCTCTCTCTCTCTCTCTCTCTCTCTCTCCGACTTACCTGAACACTCACTCAGGGCCATGCACATTGATTTGATGCTTTCACACTCTATGCTGCATTTCCCTTTTGGCAGGATGCAGTAAAATCCCCACTGTGAGCTTAAATGCCATTTTGTTGTCAGTGCTATTGAAGTTCAATAAGAAGAAGAAAAAAAAAAGAAATACAGTAAACTGCAGAGTGATGCTGAAGTTATGTAATGCCAAATGTCCTCTCAGAATGGAAAAATAGAAAAATATCAATGCTGTCAAGAGAAGATTTCTCAGGTCCGTAGATTAGCTGGATTTCTTTTCTGGAATTGAGTCTTTGTACTCTTTCATACCAAATCGAGTTAAAAATTGTACCTGTTCCTCTTGTACCTGTACCTGTGCCCTAAAGCCTTGCAGCTTTACCATCACATTCTCTGTAGAAAGAAGAATCTTCCCAAAATAATTTAAAGTAATCATAATATTGCTGTTTTTGTCTGTTTTGTTTCAAGCATATTGCAACTGATTGTAAATATAACAGCCAAAATTCTCTAAGAGGATCCTTGTGCCTTTCAGTGTATTTCTGATGGTCTCTGGGAAATTAAATCTGCATTTTTTTTCCTGATATATCAGACTGTGGTATTCGTTACTGGGTACTTTTTTAGTACATGCCCCAGTGTGTGATCCTTTGATCCCCAAAAATATGCAGTTGAGTGAGTAATTGATTCCCCTGCTTAGTGTAGGAGCTCTCCCGGTGTGCTGTGTGTGTGTGTGCCTGTGTATGAACATGTGCCTCTCTCTGTGTGTAAAGAAATACATACATGCCTATAGATGTAGTGTACATACATATATGCGATTGGTGCTTATTTTGGCCCTCACGGTAACCTTCTCACAGAGAGCAACAGATTTACAGAATGGGATTATGATGTAAATTAAAACCTTTTTTATTTTTTCTTTTTGGTTTACATTCTGAAAACTCTCGAAGGGAAGGTGAGGATACATATTTTCCACCTATTGTTTTATTTGAGGTCTTTGATTTGCTGCCATAACAATGAGGCGGTGTGATGTATTCCCCGTAGTGAAAGGCTAATGCACTAAGCTTTTGTTGTGATGTGGGGCGTTCAGAGCCCCTTCGACTGACCAACCCTCCCACAGTGTAATTTACTAAACGACTTGTGCGTCTACCCATGTGGAATAGTGATATTAATAGGGAACGGACAGAGGGAGGGAGCCAAAGAGAAAAATGGGGAATGGAGAAAGAGAGAGAGAGGACGAGAGAGAGAGGACGAGAGAGAGAGAGAGTGAGAGAGAGAGAGAGAGAGAGAGATGTGCACTGGAAAGGTGTGGGGAGTAGGTACCTGGAGATGAAGCCTTTATGAGTGTTCCCAGAATACTGACCCGCCTACAGACTTGTCTTATTTCAGATTGGTAGAATACCTCCAGAGACAAGTGTGCAAATTTGTGCAGACAATCTTTTTCTCTACCTCTTGCTCCATCTCTTGTTCTGATTTCCCTCTGTTGTCATTGAAAAAAAAAAAAAAAAANAAAAAAAAAAAAAAAAGCCACGGCAGGATAGCGATGAAAGCCACATTGTACACAGAGTCTGGCAGACCCCAAATTAGAGACTCAGGAAGGTTGGTTATGATAAGAGGATCAGGCTGAGTAATGGGTTCAAAGGATGATCATTTGTTTCCAGGCTGCTGATACGGGGGGGCACGGAGGCATGGAGGGGTTTGCACATCCCATCTGCAAAACAGAAGATTGTGGGAGACAATAGACTCCCATGTGAACATGGCAACATACTGTACATGAAGGAGCATGTGGAACACACAAACACACACATTTCTATACTGTAAACAGAGTGCTTTTATATTTAGAGCCTCAACATGGTAACCTGGGGTTGTGGGTAAAATAATTTATTGTCAGATTAAATGCAGTTATGTACTTTTGTCCATTTGCATGTTTATTTGCTTGCTCCTGGGAGAAGGAAAGATGGCAGATAAGCGTAATTGAAATTTCCTGTACTAAGCCTTAAGGAATGGCATTGTTTAATGACAGCATGTGTGGTGTGGTGCTTGCTGGCTCACATTCAGGGAAAGTATTTAAATACTACATCTAAAATGAATAAACCAAATAACTCTGCTGGCTACAGAGTGTGTAATAAAGAGCATTTGTTTCAGAACTTAGACGCTTCTTCAGGATTCATTAACCTGAAGCAGCATCACGGTTCAAAAACAACCGCAGCAAAGAGCAGCGCAGTTGATTTATGTACTGCAAAATACCGAATGTCCATTTAACCTTTGGTTTAAAGGACCATACCATCCATTTTGTATGTTTCAGCATAATATATTCAATTTTCCTACATGTAACGTTACTGACAATCATTTCTCAAAGCATACTGGAGCGGTGAATTAAAAATGTTTTTCCTACCTTCCAGACCACCGCTGGTTTCAGTTCATTCTGGTACGCTATTAAAATCAACTTGGTGATACAGTGAATGTATGTCTGCAGAGTGAATGTATGTCTCCACTGGGGGATATAGTTCCAAAAGAAGACCTGCGTTTATCGAAAAAGTTAAACAACTGTGANTGTCTCCACTGGGGGATATAGTTCCAAAAGAAGACCTGCGTTTATCGAAAAAGTTAAACAACTGTGACTTCATAAGGCTGTGTAACTATTAGCATGCGAAACATTGATTTTTAAGGTGGGTGTATCGCTTGAATATTTGATTTTGAAAGATTAAGAGATTTTGCAAAATATCAGGAAAGCTGCAATACGGTTTTATCCTTTGGGAAATGATTGTCAGTAACGTAACATGTATGAAAATTGAACATATTAGGCTCAAACATGCAAAATGGATGGTATGGTCCTTTAAAACTAATATTTAGTTGTAACAGCAATGGAGATAGTATTCTAATTCTTATTTAAGTAATCAATACTGTAATGAGAAATACCAATTTCAAGTAAAACTACAGTAAAATGTATGAAAGTATCAAAAGCAAAAAGTTCTCCTTGTGAAGAATCTCCTTTCAGAGTGTTCTATTAAGGAATGCAAAAATGAAGGAAAGAAGGAAGGAAAGCAAAAAAGAACACTATTAATGATAACTGGTTATACAATGTTTATGTAAAATCTTCAAAAAATAGAAATGAAAAAAAAAACAAAAAAACACAATATTACCCTTGAACATTAGGGAGTAAAAATACAAAGTCTCCCAAAATGGAAACACTCAAATTATGTTATAATTGTACTTGAGTACAAAAGAAAGTAGAATAATAAACAAAATAGAATAAATTAGATTTATTCACAAATCGATTTGTTTTAAAAATTTTCTTGAGTCTGATGACACCCTAAAAAAAAAAAAAGGGACCAAAGATTCCTTCAGCAAAGGTTATTTTTTTTCCCTTTTCCAAAGAGCAACACATTCAGATGATTGATGCTACAGCATTGCATGACATTTAAGAAAGGAGCTTGTCACCAACAGAGCGCAGAACCAGCAAACTTTTGCATATAAAACAAGTAACATCGATCGTCTGGTGTGTCTCAGCTCAAACTCCCCCAAAGTCAGAGTAATTTGCAGCATGGAGGCAAAAAGCTTTTTTTCATCCTTCCCTCTATCAATTAAGAACTGAATTTGTGTAAAGCCAGACAGTGACCGCAGTATAACTTCTCTATCAGAAATGTCATTACCAGGCTGTTTGAACAGTAAATCATTTAAGAGAATGGAGGCTGTTACTGCCTTTCAATCTCCATGAGATACTATCAGGCAATAAAAAGTAATGGTCAAGTGACAAAAGTAATTAACAAATTGCTAACATGACTTAAAGGCCAGAAAACATTGAGGAATGAAAGTTGAATAATAAAGAACACTGAATATACAGTACAGTGGCTGAGGAAAGGCTCAAATACTTTAACAATAAGAAATATATTAAATGTACTCAATTAGAAGTAAGAGGCATGCATTCAAAAATATATCCAAAGTCAAATAATCATTGTGAGGAATAGTCCCTGTCAGAGTGTTACATTATCAATATAGGTATATACTGATACATGATAGAGCATCAAAAATGGAAATCCTGAAAAAAGGATAACCAGGTATCTCCAAATTTGGAATATTTGGAAGCAAAGTACATATAAATTCTGAAATGCATTCATGAAAATGACTAGAACTGGAGATATGTCAAGTATTTTATCCAAAAATGAAGATAAAGATTTTCATCCAAAGAGGTTTAACAAAATATATTACATACTGTTCTACACAGGAGTAAATTATCTGACCTCTTTTGCTTCATAAAACCCTTGAGATAACATCAATAATGCATTATAACAAGGCTTAGATACTGTACAAGCTTGTTAACCAATAACCCTAATATAATATGAGTTTATCTGATGATGAATTAAATGTCTTCATATCCCTCTGATATATAATGGAGATATGTAGTGGAGTAGAAAAGAGCAAATAACTTTAATAAAATTGTACTTCAATAAATATACATTCCACTCCTGCTAAAACACAGTCCTACATCCATCAACAAAATACCCTCAATATATGTGTGATGTATATATTGCCATGCGGTAATTATATTATAGCTTAAACATGATCGCATTATTATCTAAAGACTCATCCAGAGACATGATATGAGCTGAAAGTTGCTCAGACAGCAGCTGAAACTAATGTATTGATCACAGAGCTGAGTGTTGCTGTGGGAGGTGAAATGAGTTATTTTAGGCCCTGGTGTGAGTGGAAATGGAAAGGAGGAGTAAAGAGGAAACAATACCTCGAACAGCGGGAGATACAGGTTCCCAACACAGACAAATAACACCTCACCAAGCAGCCGAGAGGGGAGTGATGCGTATGCGTGTCTTTGTGTGTATCTGGGTATTCATGTTCAGAGAGTGGGTATAAAGAGAGAAAAAAAGAGGCAAAGAGTGACAAAGAGAAGGCAGAGGTGGTGCTTGGAGTCGATGAAGAGCCATCTCTCTGGAGGCCTGGGGAGGCGTGGGCGTAATAGATTAAACTAGTGTCTCGGGGTTCATCTCTTGGCTACTCCTGTCCTATTAAGAGTGGAAGTGTGAGTCTTTCACAGTCACTCCACTCCACCGCTGCAGTGTGGACAGGGCTGCTGGCGAGGCTCTCAGATGGCACTCCGCTGTTGTGAGCATTGGGGGTGGGGAGTGTGGGGTGTGGAGACGCTTCGAGGCAGCCAAGGACACAAACCAATGTGACTGATGGCAGCACAATAAAGCCAGCGTCTCTGCTCTACAGGGTTAAGACCCCCTGGTGTTCAGCGGGACATCAAATGGTTCTGTGGGGCATGTAAGCTTTGCTGCACACGATAAGCTCTTTGTGCCCTCTAGTCTGTCACAGAGGCAGGAAGTAACTAAGTATTTTATACTTATACGCTTATTTTGCGGTCCTTGAGTATTTTTTTTTTTCCAAATCTTTATTTCAGCCTGTAACACACAAAAAACAAAATCAAAAAAATAAAAACAAATATGTGAATGCTCCCAACAAACACATTTGTAGGCCAGGGGTGTCAAACTCAGTCACAGAGGGGCCAAAATTAAAAACTGGGTCCAAGTCGAGGGCCAAACAGGGTCAACCTTTATTGGAAACAGACTTAAATTGGCCTCGTTTTCATCAGAGGTTATGGCAGATTATTCATACGCTAATATGAACTTCACTTTAACAGCTGCTCCCAAGATATCTTATAGAATTCACAACAAACCAGAGGTATGAAAAAACAGACAAATGAGAGATCAAATTCAAANTATAGAATTCACAACAAACCAGAGGTATGAAAAAACAGACAAATGAGAGATCAAATTCAAAATAAAAAACTTTTTTTTTTATGTCTTCCTCTCTATCAGCAGTGTTTCACTGACTCTATGAAAAGGTTTTATCACAGGAAATAGCCAGAAAACTGGTTTTTCTCAAGGGAAATGTAAAATCACTCTTTGTTTTTCATTAACAGCTTCAACAAGCAAAATGAAAATACTGTATTTTAAATGTGATCATGCCTTCTTATGTTCTATTCTTTAATCACGGCCACATCAGCTCTGCTAACGAGGCTAACAGGTTTATCCCTAATGACAGTAAACAGCTTCTCTAACTCCACCTGAGCTGAAAGCCTGTTTTCAGATCCATCTTTCCTTTGGCGTTTAGCTTAAAGTTCACTAAAAATGACTGGATGGGCACGGAGGGGAGGGGAGTTGGAGCTTCAGGTGTTGATTGAGGCGCCCGCTGTTGCAGTGCATTCTGGGATTTGTAGTATCGGTAATGTGCACTGTATACCAGCAGGCCAGTTATTATGGAAATTAGATATTATCTCGCAGGCCACATATAAGTGTACCGCAGGCCTTGAGTATGACTTATGTGTTGTAGGCTGAAGTCAAAGCTTATTCCACCTACCCTTCTCACATTTCAACATTTACTAAGCATCATAAACATTATTAACATGCACCTTATAGGCAGTACAGGCAGACTTACAAACAACCTGTACTTATGAGCTGTCTGCCATAAAGCCTATTAAATTAAAAATTTGAGTTACATACAATGATTCGTAATAATTAATGGCGCACTACTTTACGACGCACATCAAAACACTGCATTAGCGGTGCAGCGGCCGTCGCTATTTTAAGTGGGATCACACTCGCTGTTAACACCATGTTGTGTGTGTTGTTCGTTTTTTCTTTTTTGTAACCTTCGTAACCATGCCTCCAATCCAGTTTCTTATGCATAGAAAGGTAAAATATATTTGCGAGATACACACCTTACGTAACTGTTCCGACTTACGAACAAATCTGACTTACGAACAGCCGTGGGAACGGAACTTGTTCGTAACCCGGGGACTACCTGTAGTCCACATCATCTTAGAGACAATTGCATCACATTTATATATGTCCAACAAAAGGCGTCAGACCAATATTTGATATTTCTTCATACTTTTTCAAAACGTTCAATTTAAAAATTTTCTTAAATTTAACTATTGTTCTACAAGTTTTTAAACCATCTTCAAGCTTATTCCATAAATCCTGTTCTTACTTTGATTTTCTTAAACATTCCTTTAAGGTTGTAGCAACTCTGTCTTCTGAAAGGTTCTCTGTACATTCTTTGGTAATAAATAATTATGTACTTTATACATTAACTGAGCAATGGCATAATCTACAAGGNATTCTTTGGTAATAAATAATTATGTACTTTATACATTAACTGAGCAATGGCATAATCTACAAGGTCGTTAAATTTCAACATCTGTAATTTAACAGAGGGTTTGATGGTTCTCGATAATTCCTTCTGCCAATGATTCTTATTGCTCTTTTTTGTAATGTTAAAATTTGATTGATCTGTTTTTTTTTTTTTTTTTTTTTTTGCATTTCCCCAAATCCCTATACAGTAATTGATGTATGGAGCAATAATTGAACAGTACAGGATATACAATGCTTTGTCATTCATCAAGTTTTTAGCTTTATATAAAATTGCTATTGATTTTGACATTTTAGATCCCACCTGAGTTATGTAATGCAGTACAGATAATAATCCCTAAAACTTTAGTTTCCTTTACTCTTTCGATTTCAATATTTCCTATTTTTATTTGAGCATTTATGTTAACCATTTGATTACTAAATATTAGTTTAGTTTTTTCAAGATTCAAATTTATTAATATCACACCATTTTTTTTGTTGTTTTTTTACTTTTTTCATTTTTCTCTCAACTATGTGCAACATAGTTGAGACTTACTGCTTTCTTTTTGTCCTCCAGTGCTTTTTAGAGGGGAGTGATGCACTTTTTACTCCATAAAACTGCATTTATTTGTTGCTACTAGTTTAGATTAAAACTTCAAATTAGCGTGAGGAAAGTATAATAAAATACTGCTGTTCATCTCAGCCTGTTTCAGCTTCGTGGCACAATGCATTTTGCGACATTTTCTCAAGAGTTTTCAAAAGGAAAATGGGTCAGAGTATTTACTTTAGTGTAGAGAAGCATGTAATCCTTCAGCTGACCTGAAAACACAAAAATCCCCAAAACTGGCAGACAGATATTTTTTGTATTTTTGGGTGAAAGATGTTGTGCAACCAAACGGTATTGGGGCTTTATATTACATCATTTCAAATTTCACTTACTGTCTCCCATGAGTTTTGTAGGCATTGCATCCTGAAAACACGGAGCACAGTCAAGGCATAAAGGAGCGCAGGATATGTGTGGCAGCCATCATGTCCCGTCAGCTGGTCGTTTAGGTCCCAGACCAGGCTGAAACGACCGAATCACACTCATCTATCTCTGAATCTCAGTGAACAGGCTTTATGTTCATCTTATATTTAGCTTATCAGGTATTTTTAAGAGTATTAGACATAGACGACTTTGGCTTGGCTAGAATTAAAGGACCATACCACCCATTTTGCATGTTTGAGCCTAATACACATAAGGTTGCTGACAATTATTTCCCGGAGCAAATGACTGGAACAGTGAATTAAAAATGTTTTTCCTACCTTCCAGACCTCCATTGGTTTCAGTTCATTCTGGTACGCTATTATTATTAGGTAATCCATTATCATGAACAACACATCAGGTTTTTTTTTTTTAAATTTTGTAATTTTAGCATTTAAGTGCAATAAAAAGCGTGGAGTGAATGTATGCCTCCACCGGGGAATATAGTCCCAAAAGAAGACCTGCGATTATGGGAAAATTTTAATGGCCGTGACCTCATAATTTTGCGCAACTATTAGCAGGCAAAACATCAATTTTTAAGGTGGATGTATCGCATGAATATTTGATTTTGAAAGGTTTTGCAAAAATCAGGAAAGCTGAAATAGGGTTTTATCCTTTGGGAAATGCTTGTCAGTAACCTTAGGTGTATGAAAATTGAATTTTTTTAGGCTCAAACATGCTAAATGGATGACATGGTCCTTTAAGCATCTAAACATGTCCTGATGGTGATGTTTGGAAATATTCTATGCTGTCTCAAACAGCAGGAAGTAGAAATCTGTGGTATTGTGGGCATGTTTGGTTTTAGCTTTGATTTGCTCTCAGAGGACAAATCATATGAGAGGGTCTTAATGATTCATAAGTGGTCTAGTAAATATCTAAAACTGTTATTAATAGGATTTAAGGTGGGTCCACATATCACAGAGTGAAAAATACTGCTGTGTTTTTCAAACATCTTTTGCATCTTCATGTAACACCTATATTCAGCATAAACAAATGAAATTATCCCGCTAATGATTTGCTGTGGGATGATAATGACTCTTCACAGGGAAAGATGAGAGTCCACGTGGGTGCTGGCAGGAGTCCATCCCCATATTTGAGGGAGAATGGCAGTTGTTTATGAAGAGTATTGAAGTCTGCCATTGTAATACTGAACTCAACACGCAAACAAACAGAAAGGCTTTTAAATACGCACATCATCCTGCTTTTTTCCCAAAAAAGCTGAAAAAATATTTGCTACTGACACTTAACATCACGTATGGAGCAAATGTGAAGGAGGAAACAGATACAGACCAAAGTAATAAGTCGGAAACATATTTGGTCTTTGGTTTTGTTGTTATTTTATCTTGCTAAACCCTCAACAACACATCTTTTGTTCTTTATTCACGCATGTAAATCTGCAGATGCGGGGTCTTTTTGAATGTGTGCAGTATAACGCCGTACCTATGAGACCGTGATGCCTTGATTAGTCCCCGGTTCTAAATTAACAAATTCCCTTGGAATATAACAGGTTCAGTTTAGGAATAAAAAAAAAAGAGTAGTTCCTTCATTCAGTATCACTGCCAGTGCAATGAAGGTGCACATTTACATATCAAAGGGCGCAGCACCATGTCTAGAATTTCAAGTGTGTTCTGTTGTGATGTTGAAGAGCAGCAGCACCAACATGGGAGGAACTCGATGTGTGCGCCTTCCACATTTCACCGCTGATACATTTCCATGTTGTGTCCACAGTATCCATAAAAGATTCATAACAACTTAAGCTATAATGAGACACTTCCAAAGTGAAAGTGAACATGCACAGGTGTGTGCAACTTGTTTAAGGATAATGCATTTGTGGAGATGGGTAATACTTCTTTACCCGTACAGTAGCAATATTCAGCATATAAGTAGGTCATATCTGAGGAAGGGAAAAATGTAAAATGATATATCCATTCAAACAATGAATGGCCATTTTCCTTCCTGGGAAATTTCCCTTATGGCCTCTAGATCTGATTTGATTCTCCCCAAGTCAAGCGTTGACACATTAGCACTTTTTCTCATTAACTTAGAGTTTCTCATTACCCCTCCTGGCCCCATTTTCTTCCTATTTAACAGATAGCCCAGACATACTTGAACCATCGTGTGTCTCAGACACATTAAAAGGGCAACTGAGCTCTCAACATCTTTTGCACCCAAACCAAAAAACGTAAGTTAATCAGTAGGATTTGCCTGACAGTTCATCATAATGGCTGCCCGTGCATCGCTACATGGGTGTCAGAAAAGCTTCTCCCTCCTCCATCTGCTGTGGAAGTGAGCTGTGATTTGTTCCTGTGACATCACATCTTTTCTTGGCTGCATACTTACGAGATCTTATCTCACGTTTACATCCAACTAAAAGACGAAGGTTAGCAGCAAAACGCCAACCTAATAAAATCATGTAGCATGGAACATATTGGATTCATTTGTAAAGTTAAATGAAAGTGTATTAATCTGCAAATTGCAGTGAAACATTAATAGTGCAAAATCACCTGACATGGTTTAGTCCAGAGAGATGCAACATGTTTGATGTTCAGACTTTTTAGGTAAAGGCATCTGCTATCGTTGCCATATTTGACACATTCAGCACTTCAGAAACACTGACTCAGCACGGCTGTTAGTGTTTTATCACACAACACTGCACAGAAAGAGGACATGATGTCTGGAATTAAGGACTACTCCGTTTAATATGACATTGTTTCTACAACTTGACCTTGTAAATTTGCAGGTCAAAGTTCGGGACTGGATTTGATTTATTATAATTGCCTGTTGTGATTTAATCCTGTGTTTGTAGTTTGTAAAGTAAAAAATTCCACCATGTTCCAAACAACACAGAGGTCATTTGATAATATTCCTATAACAATAATAATATTCCATTTGATAATAGTCCTGTTTGAATCTGCTTCTCATTAACTGGGGTGAGATTTTTACTTCCATAAAGCGCCTTCTTTAGTCCCAACTTTTCTTATCCATCTTTTCCAGTTGATAACTATCAAAGCTGCAGTAAATGCAAATTAATAAACTTTGATGGAGTATTTTCAGTGAAAATTCAGCAAGGAGACCTATTTGGAGAAGCAGCAAGCTGAAAAATATCTCTCATTTATCCTGTATGAATGCACCTGCACCAAACACAGGCATTTGGGGTCATTCCAAAATCCCATGAGGTCCCCAGGTAATACTAATCCTGTGCAAATAGTAATAAAGGTGAACTTTAACCTGCAAATCTGGCAGTGTTGGCCAGAGTTCACACCGAGTCCTGAAACACATTTTTGAATTCATCAGCCACTACAATGGACATTCGATGAAAGTGAATGAAGGCAGAACGAATATTGTGGGAGTCTGTAAAGATTCATCTCAGTCATCTGTGTGGTAAGAAGCCTGGAAGGTTGATGATGAGTCACTGGACTGGAAAAAGTTGCTTAAAAATGATTGGCATTCATCTGAAAGGCTTCATGTGATGGCAAAACTGTCACATTTATGGATGTGAGCGTGTCTGCCGTTTGGGAATAAACGCCGCTGAGAAGCTTTTTGGCTTCTTCAAGCTATTTTTCTAGCTCACTGATATTTTCAACCTTATTGATAGATGTTGTTGCAAGTGTGACTCTAGCTGTAATTATCTGTAACTGGAATAAAACAAAGCTAGCATAACCGATTGCAGATGATCTGATGCTTTTAATTCTCCAGTTTCGAGTGTGTTTGTGTTGTATTTAATTAGCTTTTCCGCACAGCTAATCATCCAGTGAACATCCATGATGACAGATATGCTTGCTCGGAGATTTGTGACAGCGCTGCACAGCCTGTGTGTGTGTGTATGTGTATATGTGTGTGTGTGAAAATCACATCCCATCATCTTTGGCTAGCAGGGGATTACATGAAAAATAGACAGTTATGAAGGGTGAGAGTTTGAACCTCTGTCCTAATTGTAGCGATGCAGCATGTACAGACGTAAAGAAGCATTTCTCCTCATCCCCAGTGAATCTCTGGCTAATGAGGCCTGGTATACACCTCCTGCTGTCCACCTCCCCAGCATCACTTCTCTCCTTCCCCTTCACCTGCGCATGTATTTAAACTGAGTTATGCACGGTCGTATGCAACGCTGGTGATGACACACAAAGATATACAGTGCAAGGGCCTCTTTATGTTTTTTGTTTATGCGCTCATTTATTTGCTCGCTTGCTCTTCGCTCGCCTTCCTTTTGCTTTGGCATCACTCAAACGCTGAGATTAAGAGTTTTAAGTGTATTATTAATTCATTTCTTCTCTCTGTCATTGAGTTCATTTTTGAGTCATATTCCTCGCAATTCACAGAGAACTGATAGGAATCAGCAGGAAACTCAGGAAACTGAAATAATGACTACTTTACATATTGGGTTACGTGGTAGGTGTAGCTTGGTGGGAAGTCTTTGGTTTGATTGTAGGGATCAGCATGTGAATGTAACCCGCAGAGAGATGGGTTTTTATTCGGGACTGTACTTCCAGGGAGCTCGGTCTTCCGTCAGTGTTGTCACTTCTTGAGAGAGATTGAAAGAGACAGAGTGTATTTCCTGTTGAAGGATCTTATAGCTGTGCCTAGCCAGTTGCATCTGGTGCACTGTAATCAAACCAATCATGGTGGTTGATGGTCAATGATTGCTTTCAGATTGGCTTGACTTCACACAGCTCTTTTTTTTTTTTTTTTTTTTTTTTAACGGACACCTGCTCAAGCATCACGGCTGTGGAACCGTGGAGACGGAGGCGAGGCTGAGGGCTTGAGTAGCATCTGCCATCGCTGTGAAATCAGAACAGCACAACCTCTGATCATTTCTAATGGCTGGACCCTAATTAGCGAATTCATGTGGAGTTGATTTAGAAGAAGAGCGTTCGTTTTTATCTCGCTTTTCAACAGATTCTGGTCCACCTCTCCTTTTGTATTCACTCTCTGTTCAAGTAAGCACATTTCGCTCAGCTATTACCAGCTGTTTTCACTTGGTATCATTTAGAACAACGTGCCAGAGAAGCCGAAAAGCCTGAGGCTGGGAGATAGCGTTGCTGCCATAGTGGTTACATGTTAGTCAATTTGAAATACACAGAATAGAATGTCTCTCATGTGACTCCAGGCCAGTAGAGCATGACCGACTGCAAGCTCGCCAAGTATGGTTGGTCGCACATGAGAGGGCAGGAGACAGGCAGAAGAGCGAATACGGGTGTCGCTGCTGTCGGGTGTTTGCACCTCAGCTGCAGACATGTCGAGGATGCGGATTCCTCCCCTCGCCTTTGACTAATTGACCCTGAGCTGATGTGTCAGAGAGAGTAGAACATATGAAACCCTGCGATGCTGTTTTGAGCGCTTTCATAAGAGGTGAAGTTTTGCTGAACCAAAGAAGTACAGCTTGACTTCCTCACACTGAGTGTGAGGAATATTAACCCAGCCAAGCTCTCCTGTACTGCGTCTCTTGAGTGAGCTGTTACTATCGGCTGTTATGGGCTGTCATTTAAGCAGCAAATGCAGACAAAATCAAGCCTTGCACTGCAAAAACAAATCATTTCCAATGTGTTCCGATGCAACTTTCAAACTGAGTGTCTGTATCATAAAGAAGGCTACGGAGTCCCTTAGGGGTCATGTGTGAAAAAATAAATAGAGTGGGTAAAAAAAAAAAAAAAAAAAANAAAAAAAAAAAAAAAAAAAAGGGTAAAAAAAAGAAAAGAAACGACACCAAAAAAATCAGTTGGAGGTTTATCAAAACTTTTTTTCTCTGTTTTTTTTCTCATTTTTTTCTCCTTGTTTTTTTCACCATTTTTTTTTTTTTTTTTTTTTTTNTTTTTTTTTTTTTTTTTTTGCTTTGTTTTTTTTTTTCTCTTCTGAAACGTATTAAAAATAGGCAGCAACGGAGCTGTTTCGCTACTGTTTGAATTAAGTCAACTCTCGTAAAAGCATTAACCGTTATAAATGCACAAAAATACACTGTTGGAACTGCCAAACACTAGAACATTGTCAAAAGTAGTAGTGAGTTAGTGACTTTATTCACTGACCTGTTGTTTCATCAGAACTTGTAGTGGGTACAGTCACAGATGCGTTAGCTGCTAACTAGCATTAGCATTTACCTAATCGGAAATTGTTCCTCAAACAGAAGCAAAACAGCTCCGTTGCTGTGCTGTAGCTTTGACCTATTTTTAGTTTCAGAAGAGAAAAAAAAACCAGAAAGCAGAAAAAAAAAATGAGAAAAAAAACAAGGAGAAAAAAAGGAGGAAAAAAAACAAAGAGGAAAAAAACATATTTTTTAACCTCCAACTGATTTTTTTTTTCTTCCATGTCCCCTTAGAGGCGTTGTTTTTTTTTTAACTTTATTTTTTTTNAAAAAAAAAAAAAAAAAGATCCTAAGAGCTCTTATAACAAGCTAATTTGTGTTGGAAACAAAAAAAATATCACAAGAATAGAAGATTTTTGACTTAAGTGATTTTTGACGAAAGTGATAAAATATATATATATATTTTTTTTTTTTTGCAGTGTTTGTTATCTGAGGATGTGTTCAGTTTCAGTCCATACGCGATTCCTTTATCAAATGAATAGGTGAGAGCCATTTAAATGTGGTTTGACCTAGAAACTCAATTTTACATGCTTGAAAGCCTTAAATTAACAATTTCAACAGCCCCATATTGTTTATTAAGGCTTAACTGGTATAATATTAACACAGGGAAGGCAAATTACAGTATGGAATGCTGAGAAGTTCTGCAACATGACCTGACCACAACAAAGAAAATAAATTAACTGTGAACTCTACTCTTTTCTATTTTTCAGCCCCTTGACTATGAAACAAAGAAGGCATACACCTTTAAGGTTGACGCCTCCAACGCTCACCTGGATCCACGTTTCCAGACTTTTGGGGCCTTCAAAGACACAGCAACAGTGAAGATTAACGTTTTGGATGTGGATGAGCCTCCAGTGTTCAATAAACCCTCCTATGTGATGGATGTGTACGAGGACACACCCGTGGGCACCATCATTGGAGCTGTGACAGCGCAGGATTTAGATGCCAGCAGCAGTCCAGTCAGGTAAAGTTACACTCTTCTGTCTAAAGCCATACTTCACCCTTAGCTTTTTGTACATTTTGATGACTTAGGAGGCCAAATCAAATGCAGGTTTTCGCTTGTTTGCCATCCAAAGCACCCCTATTCTGTCAAAGTGAAGGAAAAATTATAGAATTTAATTAAACGCCAGACAAAACTGCTTCTTGTCAGCATTTAGCTCCTTTTCTTCATTAGGGCTAACGTGCCACTGTAGCAAAAAGCTGCTAAGTGTCATATATTATTCATTTGTTTTACAGTATTTAGCAGTGAACAATGTTGTCTTTGTATTTGTTGTGTTTGCCTTTAGCAGAAATCTGACATGCCTGATTCAACAATCCTTTTTCTCTTCTCAGCCTGTCTCGTTTTCACACATGCACACAAACACAACATTCTCTCGTGAAACGTGACAAACAACAATAGAGTGTTCACTCCAAATATAGAAGAAGTGCATTCTTAAAAATGCATGAGAGCACCTTTGTTTTAAAAAAAAAAATCTATTACTGTTCTTACTTTTGCTCCAGGCAGATTACTTTGTAGTAATGGTTCTTCGAAAATTGTACCACTCCAGCATCGCAAATGCTAAAAGTACCTGTTGCATGGACAGTATTTGTTTTATTATGAATATTTCATTCCAGAGAAAACAAAAGAATGGACGAGGCTGAGATTTGTATGTCTAAAAGCTTACGCCTAATGCTGTGGCTTTCTCTTTGTCTCCAGCACGTTAAAAATTCATCAATACCACAGCTGACATTGTTCACTTTGTGACATCAGAGTGCAGACTCACATCCTTCACTTGAAAACAATAGACTCAGTGACCCATCATGAATGGGGAATCACGCTTTTAGACTTTTAACTTAGAACTGAATTATCTCTGAACAGGGAAACAATCATGAATACTGCATTGTCCACTGAGTTTAAAAAGCTTCCTAAAGTTTAGATGGCTTTGACAGAGTACACCTTTGGCTTTTATATACAGTGAGTGTATCATATATCTTAAAATATGGGGAAGTCACATTGGTCAGGAATTCTACAGGACTCTATTTCAGCATCTGACCTCTAAAAATCAATATGCAGTATGTCTGTATAACATAAATGCAAATGCGCCTTCCCTGTTTCAAGTTACCCTGTATACTGTGCAAACATTCACAGAGCTAAATGAATATTAGCGAAATTCAAAGCAGGCGATAATGCTGTAATTAATTTTCATATCTACAATGCTCAGTAATGAGTTGAACTTAAGAAGATGCTTTAGATCTCTGATTTCTTTCTCACAGCTGTTTAGGAGCTGCTTTTTCTTTATCATAACTTTGAGATTGAACCAATTACAAGATTTTTTTTTTTTTTTTTTTTTTTTTTTAATGATTTCTGCGACAATGTGCTGGGGTTTATTCTCTCTTTATTCTCAAAGAAATTTCATCCCTACATGCTCTTGCCAGATTAAGCCCGTTCTAATCTAATATTCTGGTTAATATGTGCTCTCTGTAATCACTAGGCTACACAGACAGTGAACTTTGTCTTTATTAGCAGCTCAAATCTAATAATACCTATAAACAAACTTGGCTTTACCCTGAGGAAATATCACAAACCATTGATCTTTTGAACCTCTAATGGGAGCTTGGCTGTAATATTTATCAAGGAGGCTCACACTAAACTAGATTATTTTCACTTCAAGGCTATGCACAAACAGAGGAAAAAAAAATCCATCTTTAATATTTGAGAAAATTTAAGTTTGAGATAATCAAAGAGTTTGATTTAATGACAAGTAACCAGGTATTTTGTGTGTTTTTGACCTTATTGTAATTTTTGTTTTTGCCAGCTTGCCAATTTAAGAGTAACAGCGGACTCCAATTTTGTTGTGGATAAATCAGAAACTGAGGTTTCTGAAATATTTCTTCTTAAAATGCGTTGTTATCCTTCTCATTAGAATAAAAGATGAGGAGGTCTGAATATACATTCGGCTTATTTCCTTAATGACTGAGTCAAGTCCAGTTTCAGGCGGTACAGTGCAAAAAAACAAGCATGATACATATTCATGAGAAACTGCCTTTATAGATCAAATAACTCACCATGAGAAAAATGGGCAACATGGAGGCAAAGGGAGGCTGTTCTTTATCTAGAAGGTCCAGGCTAAACCCTATGAGAGATTAAACATTTGTCCTGTGGATGTACCCATGAGCAAGGCACTGAATCCCCAACAGCTTTGGTCAGATCGGACCAAAAGAAAGCAGAATTTGTCTTCTGGGAATCTACGGACCATCAGAGAATTATTAATGAGAAAAGGCCTTTTAAGATCAAATAGCATTCCATGATAAATTGCACAGTGAATATCATGCTGTTCAGCTTTTTGATCTCTTTTGTATTTCATGCTTTACATTCAGAGCAGCTCTCTGACACCAAAGATGCCTTCCAACAGAGATGACATCATACCCAGTTAACAGCACCAAACCAATACCATCATTTTACACGTTCGTTGTTGATTGGCTAAGAAATTGTTAGTTTCAACAGGCTTAAATTCATTTATGTTCCCCAGAAAAATGCTTAGTCAGCATCACTACAGTACATCAGTACATGTGCCCCATTTCTAGATTGGAATGTATATGCGATCCTCAGCATATTTTCTGGAAATGACCATTCAGAATGAGTAATGAAGGCCGTGCCAACGTTCTATTCCACCTAACTCATATACATGAGCCCACAGGGAAAATCACTACGGTTTAATTCTCTGGTTTATGTTGGAAATGGACGTCATTAAACAATCATTTTCTTTTAGGTATTCCATTGACTGGAAGAGCGACTTGGACAGCTACTTCGACATTGATCCAGTGGAGGGAACGATTTCCACAAACGAACTCCTTGACAGAGAGAGCATCGCCCAGCACAACATCTCCATCGTGGCGACCAAACTTAGTAAGTATGACAACAAGATTGATGGTGATTCATGCGGGTGTCATTGTCCTTCCCCCGCCGTAATCCGTGTGAAAGATTTAACGCACTTTTTCTCAAGTCAATACTCAATCCCATTTTGCTGGAAAGGTTGCTAGAAAGGTTTATTGGTGACTGTAAACTATGATGGCACTCCCACAGGGACGCATCTCCAGGACATTGTCTCCTCCAGCGTGCTCACCTCAACTCTGTTTTCATTTTTAACTATCGTTTTTAACACGTTTGATGGTATTGGCAGCGGAACAGAGCTTTTCTTGCCAGAGTCAACTTTTACTTACACTGCAGTAAAATGGGAACCTTTCATAGGCACGAAGAGCGTGGATGTAGAGACTGAACTAACCTAGAGCTGTTACTTTAAGACATGCCATCAAGCTAATTATGTTTTTATGGAGGAAGTGTAGCAAATTTCTGGATAAATAAGCAAATCCATCGTCATCAAGTCATCAAATCTGCTAAGAACCGTCAAAGTCATTATCCCGGAGGCAGGCTGGTGCTCAATCAAAATTACCCATGCTGTATATTCATTAGGATAGACTGTGAAATAGGGGCTGTTAAAACTTGACTCATTGTCGCCTTGGAAACTGATATTAGTCACTTCCCCTCAAGGTCATGCTAATTGTGTTTTCTATTTGTGTGTGTGTGTGCACGTGCTTCTTTGTGCTCAACCGTCAAGAAATTGGAGGTTGTGGTAGGCTGAGAGGGTATGGGATGGAGCTGCAGGAGGATGTTACTCGCTCAGTCTATCTGTTATAGGAATCAAGTGGTATTTTCAATATCGCTGCCCCTTCCTGCATTTCAACTTCCTTTCTTATCAACCCCCGATATGCCAGCCAGCAATCCAGTCCTCTATCCTGCCTAGAATCAGTGAGTGTTTACATGCACAATAAGGGTTTTTGTGCCTGCTTTTGTGTTTGTGCATGTAAAAATCAATTCCTTGTTTCAGAAGCCATGTATAAGTGCTTATTCTTGTAAAGCTGATTTAAAAACCCTGATTTAAAATAGGATACTGTGGCACGGTAACCTGGAAACATGGAAACCTTATCCAGATTTCTCATTATTAGATGCTATTTCAACTCAAGTCATGCAGTAATTAATCAGAAAAATGACGTAACATCGATTCTGAAATGAAAGTGAAAATCTGCTAATCCTCAACTGTTGCAACAGACTATTTTCCGTGTAAACATTATTCCAAACATGATAAAAGCTTAAGATAAGACACCAAACACAGCGAACATTTCAAGAGAGACCGTTTTGCTCAACAAAAATATTCACATCCAGAGCCAATGGTTAATTCAACAGGGATCAGGATAAACTCGGCGCCCAGGAGCTTTGTGTCACAACTTTAGTTCAAATCTGTTTTTGACCTTGACTGAGATTTGGCAGAACTTTGCGTTCTGGGTATTGGATCGCATTATGGGTCCTTAGCGATGCATTGTATTATCATGTCTGAGCTGTTGTCTGTTGTTATTGGGGTTTTAAACCATGAAGAACAAGAAAAAATAAAATTGCAAAGTAGAAATTCATTGACCATAAATTATAGCTTGTATAAGGAGAGGTCAGACACCAAGAAGAATGTCTGGACTTTTCTCTATTTCCTGAGCAGCATTATCTGGCACTACATAGCAGTTTTGAATACAGCGTGAATCATTGCAGCTCTCTGTGTTTGCATCCTGCATCTTCTGTATGACCTCACTGCTAATGCTTTCTCATATTTACCCTCCACACATTTTATTCCCCATCACAATGAATCTGAGGAAAATAATCCAGCATCCGGCGTGACATTTTCCATGAACAAAGGTACATTTGCAATGCAATAATTATCACAACACCTGAGGTGGAGGCTTCTCCTCATAAAGCCTCAGAGATGTATCTGCTCGTTGCTAGACACTGCAGTCATGCAGCAAAATGAGAGCGCTGTCTGCTGCTCTCCAGAGACTCGCTGCTCAGCCTTACAGCAGAAGGCGTGCTAAATAAGAACCAGGGTTAGATTAACGGTTTGCCGTTTCGCATATAAACCCACTGGCAATTTTTAGGAGCCAAAGAGAAGGAAACATTTATTAAATGCATTAATAACCTTGGCTGTAGTCATAACGGCAAGACAGAATACATGGCTGTGAATGAGAGGGACTCAAGTGGAATGGTGAGGTTACAGGGAAT
>VXCM01004438.1:0-43225 GCA_014773175.1 Lucifuga dentata
AAAAAAAAAAAAAAAAAAAAAAAAAAGACAGGACTACCGGTTTGTGAACTGCCAATATAATCAATGGTCGTATTTGAAATATCAGGTTCAGGCGCATCTTGATGCTACGTCGGCACTCCATTCCATACACGAGCAGGGTGCAGGGTATCAGGAGTGTAGNTCTTGATGCTACGTCGGCACTCCATTCCATACACGAGCAGGGTGCAGGGTATCAGGAGTGTAGGCAGCAAGGTGAGTGACGCACAGATCACTCTCCACTCTGCAAATCCTGCACCGGAAACAGCAACAGGCCATGCAAAAAAGGTTTAAAACAAGATGAAGGCCGTCCATGGAACAGAGTAAACCAAACCCCGCCTAACGACCCGTCTACTGAGATCCAATCCCAACATAATAATCCAGAAAACAAGAACGTTTTTAAATTAAAGTCCCAACATCTGATATTATACTATCCAAATACAGAAGCTGCATTTTAATTTGAGGTGTTAAACGGGGCCTCAGAACAAAACCTTGCACTTTTTCAGCTAAATGTTCAGGTCAGTAGCATCAATGCAGTTAGCACCTGTAGCAAAACCAGCATAGATTCACCTCTGGCTGAAAAAGACAGCCATAGTCTTGAGATAATTTAACATTTTTTCAACTTTCTACGAGAAATAAAAATATTACAGACTTCTGTGTTCATGAAAAGGCTACAATAAGCACTGTCAAGTCTCACAGTGCTTTTCATAATCTGCATTGGTTAAAGTGTTTTAGGGTGAGCCTCAACAGCTGTATCACACCCAACATTTGGGTAACAGGTTGTGTAAAATCCCTTTGGCTGCCTCCTCCAGCGGACATTGCTTAGTCGTTTTAGCTAGCTCTTCAATTCAACAGGAAGACCTCATCAATTGACAAGTCCAACCTTTACCTTCCAGAAAAGGGCTAATATGTAACATTTACAATGGATTATTATAGTGGAAGAACCTTTTATTGTAATTCACTTATGACTGGGGCTACAGACCTGATGCTTCATTTTAAAGAAAGAAGAATTTTAAAGTGTCCTTAGATTGGGATTTTTTTTATTTTATTATTATTATTATTTTTTTTTTTTTTACAACCTGGACACCCAAAAGTTCTTACAAATGGCTGATCACTGATTAATACAGCATTAATGATTTATTAAACCCTTTGTAAATAATGCCTTATTAGAAAGTGGAAGAAACCATTTGATAGAGTTGGGTGATCCTCACAGAAAGCGAGCAGTCAGCCTGATGAGAAATAAAACTTCCTGTGATGCCTGCAGTGAGTTTCACAATTCTTCATTTTTCAACAGCCAAAACAAGCACGCTATATGCAACATCTATGTAGAATTCTGGAGTCTGAGTTCTGTTTTCGTTAATTTCCTCAGTATTTCTAGGTTAATCACACATTTCAATTTTGTTTCACATTCACAAGATTTATTTTTCCATATGAACTGTAAGTGATGTTTGATAATGGGCACCGAGACTGAGTTCTTGGCATTTTCCTTTGACGACTTTAACGGCTCTTTTTCAGTTTAAGACAAAATAATCCAGTCAAAAATACTCTGAAATCAGTTTTCCATTTGGGAAAAAACTAAACCAAAGAAATACTTCATGAAGACTGAGGACTGTAATTCAACCAGCTCAGTGAGGTGTCGATCTCAATCTGGCCTGTTGATTCCCTGTCGCGGTAAAGTCTCCCAAGCTGTTCTTCATCCAGTCTCACCCTTTTTGATTTCCAATGAAAATGCAGAAAAAATACAAACAAGGAAGACAAACTAAATTTTATTTTTCTTTGTTTTTCTATAAATAAAACCAAGAAACAACCAACAGCCAGCTGGCTCATCTGAAACCTGCCCACTAGGATCATCTCTACACACCCTTTTTCCCTACTTCCAATGGAAAAGAGGCACTGCAGAGTGGCTGCACGGTTTTCATTGTTTTAGAGCTTTACATGTGAGAAGTCAGTTTTAGCAAACAGTTCTTTTCCAACAACAGCATGTCTGACAGGCAGCCTTTAAGCATGGCAAGGTAAAACATAGTGCTGGATGTTTAAGACTGCATTTGAAATTCACTTTTGATCCAACTGCTGCTGCAGCACAAAATTATTAACAAGCAACCAGTCAACTCAAATTTTACAAGAGAACATCTTTGAATGATGGTGGGTTACATGCTGGGGGCATTCTAAAGTAACTGAAAATAGTTGCAATGCAAAATACATTAGCTCTTGGCAGATGGTCATTTCCCAGCCTGCTGGGAAAACCATGACCTTGCCACCGATGCCTCTTACTGTTTACTGCCTCTGTCAAGAACAGACAACTTTAACTTTGTAATAACTCTATAGGTTGACAAAGATGCTGACACCCTGCACAGGTGACAAAACGTCTGCTATGAATGCTGGGAGACTAATGGATGTTAAACATGAAGATAATGCTAATGTAAGAATGTGTGTGTATGTGTGTGGGTGAGGGTGGGGATTGTTAATTATGGGAATATCTGAAATCTCTTAGCACATGGTTGAGAGGTTGGATCTGAATGACCGGAGACAGGTTGACCTGTAGGATCTTCTGGGCCTTCATTCGGGCCTCAGTCACTGAGCGCGAGTCATCCACCTTGATCACTTTCCACCTCAAACTATTCTTGTCCTTCCAGCCATTTCTCTGTCTGGTCTGGTTGCTAGGTTCTTTGGGGGCCCTACAGGCTCGGTGGAGACCATTACCCCTCCAGCCATTCGTCATCTCTGTGTGAGTCTCTGGGAAAGCCCGGCCATTGGTGTAGAAAACGGGTGCAGAATCGCCGATGAGGGCGCCATCCACACGGACAGGGCAGGACAGGCTCTTCTGGCTGAACAAGGCCACAGCTTTAGTGGGTGCCCCACCACCATTCTGAGAAGGGTGCAATGGTATTCCTGAAAGTATTGGAGGGTGCTGCTCCTGTGAGAAGATAGTGGAGCATGTCTCACTGGATGAGTCCCAGGTGGTCTGGATCTGGAGTCTGGCGGTATGGCAACCAGACAGGCCTTCAATATTGGTTAGTCTGAGGCATGGCTGCGTCTGCAGTGCCTGTGATGTCTCTGCAGTCTGACTGACTGTCCTGCTGCAGATCATGTTGTCATGACCCACCAACAGCTCTGGAGGGCGGATCCCTTGAATCCTGGGGTTACTCTTGTCTGAGGTATTCCAGGATGGATGCACCTCCCTCTTCTTGGTCAGAGGCCTCTTTCCCCTCCTTTTGGCGGTAGGTCTTATGTTTCTGTCGGGTGGCTTCAGCATGTCTTGAGTCAAGGGTTGGTTTGTGCAGGAGCGGTAGCCATACACGTCCTTACTACGCAGCACGGTGGGCTTGTGGCCCTCCTCGCTCAGCTCCTGCAGGAAGGTGACGAGCTCCTCTGTGCTGGAGAGGTCGTGGGAAATTGGGCTGAGGATCTTCAGTGCATCCAAGAGGATGCTGTGCCCTGCTGAAGGCATCCGCGACCAGGAGTGAACCGCCCTCCGCTCCTCTGTGGCAAATTCAAATGGTCGGCTGACCGTAGGACCTTGTTCCGTGTCAGCCATCCTCCTTGTCCTGCCAAGAGAAAAAGTATTTGGTTAAACAGAATTTCACAATGAAAGAAAAATGCAGGAATAAAAACAAAGGAATTTATTTCCACATGATGAGTGTTCTTCTATTTAGCAAGTATTTACTTACACTACACTTAATACACTTTAGTGTATTTACTTACACTAATTATATAAATAAGTTCAGGTAATTTGTATGAACTGAAGGAGCAGCTGTTTCACTACACAAGACATGACTAAACATGTGGAAGCCAATAAAGTGCAAGAGTCTCTTCACAATTACAATGTTACAATGACGTCTCCTTAACTGTGCAAACTGTTGTTAAATAATAAACTTAACACTTCCTTTGTGGGCTGTATATTAACATATTGTTCATGATAATATCTGGATCATTTTGTTATACGATAAAAAGGTTTCATATTATGATACTGACGATATAACAGGATGATGATGTTTTGACACATTTTAGAAATGGTTCAGTTGCACGGCTAACTGGCTAACATCCAAAAGTGGAAACATAACAAATTAGTTTCTCCACCTGAAGTAGAAAAAGTAGAAACACCTGGGTAAATACAAAGAAAGTCACAAGTCATGTGAGGAGGAGGAGGGCCAATCAGGTGATTTGAGATGCGAAACGAGCAGGAAGATATGCTGACTCAGTCAATCACAGTTGGAGCTTCAGCTAGCTCTATTTCCTGTGTAAGAAAAAACTAACAGTGGGATGAAATTAGCAATGCAGTGACTTTTTGTTCATCCTGCTAAAGATATGATGCCAGTCAAAATAGTGGAAGGCCCTTTTACACTGAGAAGTGGCACACTGTTGTATTTAGATCTATTAATTTCAATGAGAGCCTGGCCGTAGCTTTGTCACCGAGACTAGTGGCAGAGGCATGTGAGGGAGCGCTGCAGTGGCTGCCAACCTGCATTAGCACAGATTTTCTTCTATTTTGCTGCTGCTGCCAATCAGAATGAAGAGGTGGTGTCATCATTGTGTCATCACTCCAGGGAAGAGCTAATAATGTTGGTATCAGAATATCCCGAACATTATGATACGTCAGCGGACACATACACAGATGTAATCAAAAAGCAGTGGGAATGATGAAATACTTCCACAAAACTCAGATTGACAGGTGTGTATGTGTCGTTAATAGCTAACAGCTTGCTAACAATGTGCCCTTGACCTGTGGTGTCCCTCAAGGGTCGATCCTCGGCCCGCTTCTGTTCAACCTGTACATGCTCCCACTTGCCAAATCTTTCTCGACCACAACCTTACTTATCATAGTTATGCTGATGACACACAGATTTAATTTGTTCTCTCATCAAATGACCACGGTCCTGTAGAGTCATTATGCAAATGCACTGAACAAATAAAAAACTGGATGTCTCAAAATGTTTTGCCATTAAAGAAAAAACTGAGGTAATTTTATTTGGCAGCAAAGCTTTGGCTTAGGGCTGCTGCTCACCTAAAAAATAGAACACTAAAAACTAAAGAACAGGTTAAGAACCTTGGTGTTTTAATTCCGACCTAATTTGTAACAGTCATGTAAAAGCAATAAAAAATAATCAGCCTTTTATCACTTTAAAACATAGCTAAAATTAGGGACTTTATGACAAAACAAGATTTAGAGAAACTGATTCATGCTTTTATCCGAAGTAAAACTGATTACTGCAATGGACTTCTGACTGGACTACCTAAAAAGACCATCCACTTACAACTCATTCAAAATTCAGCCGCAAGAGTTCTGACCAATACCAAAAGGACAGTCCACATCACCTCAGTTCCTAAGTCCCTACATTGGCTGCCAGTAAGCCACAGAATCGATTTTAAAGTTTTATTACTTATTTATAAATCTCTACATGGAACTGGCTTAAGATATATTACTGATACGCTAGAGCAATATAACCCCATGAGACCTCTTAGATCAATGGGGAATGGACTGCTACTGACCCAGACCAAAAACAAAAGAAGAGGAAGCAGCTTTTAGTTATTATGCTGCACAGCGCTGGAACCAACAGCCTGATGATTTCAGGAATGCTCCATCCATCCATCCATCATCATCCGCTTATCCGGGTCTGGGTTGCAGTGGCAGCAGACTAGGCAGCCCGGCCCACACTTCCCTGTCCCTGGCCAGGCTCTAACTCCTTCTGGGGGACTCCGAGGGATTCCCAGGCCAGCCGGAGATGTAATCCCTCCAACGTGTCCTGGGTCTTCCCCAGGGCCTCTTCCCAGTTGGACATGCCTGGAAGACCTCCCTAGGGAGACGACCAGGAGGCATCCTTACTAGGTGCTAAATGACCTCAACTGACTCCTTTTGATGCGGAGGAGCAGCAGCTCTACTCCGAGTCCCTCCCGGATGTCCAAGCTTCTACCAGCTTCCTGTCCCTGAGAGTGAGCCCAGACACCCTACAGAGGAACCTTCTGCTGCTTTCTGCCGCTTGTATCTGCAATCTTGTCCTTTCAGTTACTACCCAAAGCTCATGACCATAGGTGAGGACAGGAACATAGATTGATTGGTAAATTGTGAGCCTTGCCTTCTGGCTCAGCTTCCTCCTCACCATGACAGTCTGGTACAGCGTCTGTAGGACCTCAGACGCTGCACCAATCCATCTATCAATCTCGTGCTCCATCTTAACAAGACCCCGAGATACTTAAACTCCTCTGTCTGGGGTAGTGACTCCCCTCAAACCTGGAGGGAACAGTCCACCTTTTTCTTGCAGAGCACCATGGTCTCAGACTTGGAGGTGGTGATTCTCATCCCAGTCACTTCACACTCTGCCTCAAACCTGCCCAGTGCACGTCGAAGGTCACTGTCTGATGAAACCAGCAGAACCAAATCATCTGCAAAAAGCAGAGATGCTATTCTGAGGTCACCAAACTGGTCACCCTCCAATCCCTGAGTGCACCTTGAAATCCTGTCCATGAAGATCACAAACAGGATTGGCGACAAAGGACAGCCCTGGAGGAGTCCAACGCCAACCAGAAACAGGTCTGATTTAGTGCTGAGGATGTGGACACAGCTCTGGCTTTGGTTGTACAGGGACCNCCAGAAACAGGTCTGATTTAGTGCTGAGGATGTGGACACAGCTCTGGCTTTGGTTGTACAGGGACCAGATAGCCCGCGTCAACAAACTCGGTACCCCATACTCCCGCAGCACCTCCCACAGGACACCTCGTGGGCCACAGTTGTAGGCCTTTTCCAGATCCACAAAAGACATGTAGATGTTGGGCATACTCCCAAGCACCCTTTAGTATCCGTGCGTTGCATGCCCCAACCATTAGTTTTTAAATCTAGACTGGAAAACTTTGTTGTTCTTAAGCACTTTTAACTAACTCCAAAGTCTTACTATCATTGTATTATATTACTTTTAAATCTTTTTTATTTTTTATGTTTTTAACTTTGTTTTGCATTGTTTTTAATTTCTTTGCACAGCACCTTGAATCTACCTGTGTATGAAATGTGCTTTATAAATAAAACTGCCTTGCCTGACAAGCAGCTCCTAATGGGACACGCTGTCATTCAGGTTAGCCATGAAGTAAATTCAGATCTCATTAGAATGAACAAGCTGTTGTTCCTGCTTGTACAATGCATTTGCTACTTTGTGTATTTTATGATAACATCTATTCGTGGGCTGACCACAACCAGATATAGCGTTTATCATAGGAAGACCGCTGTGCTTGTCACCATCAATATCTGTTAAGACCTACGTAGTATAAGCAGCAGCCGCCATAGTTACTCCTTTCTGGTGTAAAAAGGGCTTAAGAGATATTTCAAAAAGACCCAAGATACAACACAGTGACAAGGAAATACTGTCACTATGGGACATATTTTATTATTATATAGGAATGCTCTGCTGGTAATGTGTGAACAGTGTTAGCTTAGCCACTACATGCACTTCAGTTCTGCATGTTTACTTATGTGTAGCTCTAATCTGTGATGTTTGACGCTTTCTAGCTCATTTGATTTTCGTCCGTTTTGTTTCTGTTAATACTAAAAATTCAAGGTCACAGTATTCTGAAATTTTAATAGTTTTTTTTCCCCCAATGTTTACATTTTAGGTTAAGGGTTTTACTTGCTTTGTTTAACTGTTTAGATGTGACCTTGAAATTGTAGCTGATTTGATTTGCTGGTACTATTCATGTTTATACACTACTGAAGACTAGCAGGGTCAAGTTGTTTAAAAGCTAAAAGAATTTAGTTATTTCTTCTTTTACTGAAACACTCTACTGTGCCTACTTTTACTTATCAGTTTCTACTCACATCATTATTAGTTTGTGATACTATTTATTTTTGCAGTCACCAATAAAACCTTGGTCAGTGTTACATTGTTCTTATCATCTTGAATATCAGCATCGCAGAAATATCTTGTGATATCTGGAATTATGAAAGTCAGTCACTGCATCACCCTCTGGATGCAAGTCCAATGCCTAAATATAAAATGTGAACTTGTAAAGGTGCAGCTGTGATCACACATGCTGGAGATTTTTAATGGGCAGATTAATCATAGGGGAGAATCTGGTTTACTGTCAGCAGCAGTGTAATATGACACCACATACACAGCAAGACCAGGAGAGGACGATACAACAAATACACAGACACTAATAAAACTCTCCATCTGCAGAGAAAGGCTGGACTTACACAACACACACATGCGACCTGATTCCGATTTTTTGCTCACATGCGACATGTGTCGGATATGCTTCCTGAAGATGTAAATGGTAAATAGCCACATGAAATCAGATATTCTCAGATCCATTTTGGGCCATCAATATGTGGAAATAAATCAGATACGTATCAGATATCTGCCAGTGTGACTGCTGTCTAAATACACAGATCAAAATTTCTTTCACATTCCGACTCCGACGTCATGTTCTATCCTATCTGCATATGGATGATGTAAGTGATCAATACGATGACCGCTCTCTGTAAACAGAAATGGACTATATACATCAGACACACTGATATGTATTTATGTCAAATAGACATGTTAGTGTGTGATAACAGGCTCCTGTTACAGCAGCAAAACTCCATCTGTTTCTCCTCTGACAGCCTGACAAAAATACGTGATGAGAAAGATAAACACTCACACAACATTTCAGATTTTTCTCTCTGCATGTTAAAGTTTATAACCCACTGATCATATTTTTAAACAGTTCTTCCATTCACTGAAGTGTTTTGTTTACATGCATCTCAGAAATGTGCGCATGCGCAGCTGCATTGGGGCTGCTACAGGTAAAAGCCGTGTAAATACAGGTATCAGGTATGAGCCACTTAAAAAAGAAAATGTATATACGCTGAATAAAAAATCGAATACAGGCAGAAAATTGGAATTGAGCATCAAGACTTGTAGCGTAAATCCAGTCAAAATGACCGCTGCCTGCTCTATTAGCAAAGCTGTTGAATGAAAGGTACCGTGACCATCTCATTCACAGCTGATTTATGGAGTTTCGAGGAAGGAATACTGCTAAATATTACTACAAAAGTTCTTTCAATTGAGGTGATCCATGTTCTTGTTTTCTCAGCTACACTAAGAACAAACAAATCAACATCTCACCATTAAGACCTCAGCATGCATCATCTAATCTAGCTTGTCAAGGCCGAGTACTCAGATGAAACGAGTATCTGGTATGGATAATGTACATTTTTACAAGTACCATCGGAGTAAAATGTGTCAATATGCGTACTCACAATGAAGGAAAATCCTCATTGGGTAGCTGTGTCCACATCGTTCTGTGATAGGCCAGCCACACACAGTGTATTAACCTCTGTAGTGTGTGATTGCACTGCACATGGGTGTATGTGTAAGGAACTCAGACGTGCAGGTGAAGCAGAGCGCACAAGAATGTGTGAGAGATTATTAAAACTCACCATTTAAAAAATGACTGATCAGCTGAGTGAGTTTATCAAAGTTATTGATCACTAACGCATGTGGGACAAATGAAGTTTTAAACATCGCCCAAATTTCATACCGCTGAAATTTACCACCAGACTGAAGCAGGTCTTAATTTTAGCGTGTGGGTTTGTTTTATGAATAGCTACCACCACATGTAAATAAGGAAATATCACAGTAATGTCTCTTTCAAGGCTAAAATATGTCGCTAGCAGACGTTTATGAATGAGAAAACATGGTTGCGCCATGATATTTGTGCATAGCGATGCGGTAAGTCATGCGCTACGGTTTATTTATCTGATTATTCTCACCAATCGCCATAGCTACACACACATTTACTGTGGATATTCACACATAAGCACATACTACTGATTACAAACGGACATTTCTAGCTGCTACGGTGGGGCTAACTATCAGTAGAACAATCTCTCCCACTCTGTTATATGGTGTGTGCGAGAGACACGGAGACATTGTCTTATTTTGTGTGGAAATAAAAAAATACAGGCCCCTCTCCAAAAAAAAAAAAAAAAANCACAAACATCACTGTTTAAATTTAATTTTTAAAAAGTAAAAAAAAAAAAAATCACTAAAAAAAGAGTTGAGAAAACTCTAGTTCATGAATTTTACTTCATAATAGTTAATACTACATCTGTTGTGTTCATTGATTCACTGAAGTTCATTCAAGTTTATAAAAACTTGTGTAAATAATTCTCTGTGATCAGAAACATTGATCTGAAGATCAATTCTGAGGCTGTTCTGTAAAAAGTTTTCTAATAAACAATAAATATAGCAACTTGTGACCAACCCATATCCATGTCAGCCTTAAAATACCAACTTCCTGTCAGGCCCCACCCACTTCCGGTTTAAGCCCCACCTATTCTGAGTATGGATACGGATGCAAATAATGGTGTACTTGCTCTTCCCTAGTGTATACACACCCAAAGGTGGAGCAGGGGGAGGATGTCTGTGTGTTGTAATTTCAACAGTCAGTGTCAATATAAATGGGTTAACTACGATAACTACCCACAGTTTTACTTTAGGAGAGGGGAGGGGTTACTAACAAGCATGATCTCCACAAAATTCTAAACAGGGAAAATGATACATGCTATCATTTTTGTCATCAAAGGTATTATTAAGTTTCAAGGGTTATAAGGGCAAACACAATACACGTTTACATACATGTTAAAACTCTGATTAGGGCAATACATTTATTATTTTTTTTAAATATGTAAACACCATAAATTGAAGTGTACTCAGAGTAACAGACCTAAATTATGCGATGCAAATTATTTTATTCAGGCATGTTACACACACTTCATTCTGTTCAGTTTGAAGTACCACAAAACACAAAGTTTGAAAAAAAAAAAATCAAAAATGTTACAAGTGATCTGACAAAAAGTTAGTATCCTTGAAATCCAGCACCCATGTTCACTAATACATGGAGCCCAGTTATGAGGCTTACTGACATCAACCAGTTAGCCAACTTTGCTTTGTTGTTTGTTAACTACCATACACTCACACACCCATAACCTGACAAATACCCACATGTAGCAGCAGCCATCTACTCTCACTCTCCGGTTTTCAGAATGTTAACTTGCTAATGACAACAGCAGAGCCTTCAGTGTTACTACAGAACCAAAAATCTAACAACATCCAGTGGTATACTAATATCTAAAAAGAAATTACTGTGCATCAGTGTTGCTATACAACATGGAGCAACAAACTAACATATAACTGATATTGTTAATTTTTCACAGCATTTGTTTTTATTTGCTAACAACCAATTAACAGTTACTCAGGTTCAAATGTTAATTTGTTGTTACAGACACCTTTGTAATTGTGTTAGCACCCCTGACACCCATTATTCTGTTCAAATAAGCAGGTAAATTATCTTAACCAAGACACGACTGCCAAGAAGCTGCAGATTTCATACAAATGTGTCCACAATTGCCTTGAGAGAAAAGGAAAAACTGGATCAAACAGGACAGGGAAAGAAGCAGAAGGCCCAGATGCACAATTGCTCTGAGTCTGTAGTCTGACAAACAAACAGTTTAGCAGTTGGCTGCTTCCTTCATTAGTTCATGCCAAATACCAGTGTCATCTATAACAGTGAAAAGACGACTCAGGGATGCTGGCCTTAAGGTAGAGTTTCAAAGAAAAAGTCATATCTGAAACTGATAAAAAAAAAAAAAGAAACGAAAATGCCTAAGAGTTTTATGGATGATGAGTCTAAGTTTGAGGTGTTTGGATCAAGGAGGAGAACATGTATGAGATGGAGTCAAGTCAAGTTTATTAAGCCCAATATCTAACTATAAAGGCAGCTCTGTCTGTGGCACCAACATCTCTAGAACCCAGCTGTATGAAGCTGAAATTCGGCAGGTTTATTGCTCAGGACCAAAGGATGTCGCGTGTCGCGTGTGAAGTTGTTTGGATGAGCGGTTTTCAACTTGAGCAGTGCCAGTAAAAAGTAGTTCGCATGGCAGGATATGCTCTGGTCCAGTGGCACGGTCTCAACCTGACCCTGTACAACAAACAAGGCTAGGTCACAAGGACATGCAGAACAAAATTATGGCAGGCTGAGGCACACTCCAGAAAGTCTGGCCTGCCACGCTTTGAAAGGGCACTGCACTAGTNGCAGGCTGAGGCACACTCCAGAAAGTCTGGCCTGCCACGCTTTGAAAGGGCACTGCACTAGTCACACATAATGATTCAAAGGGCTTCACAGACCCACGCATTAACAGTTCCCAACCCAACCCAAGCTAGAGCAAATGAAAGGAGGATGAAGGAGTGCTTGATGCCTTCTGTTAAGCATGGTGGAGGAAATGTAATGTTATGGAGCTGCTTTGGTGCTGGTAAGCTGGTGCAATGAATAATGAACCAGAAAGGTTACCACGCTATTTCACAAAGTCATGCTCTCGCCTGTGCTTGATTGGTGCAAATTTCATCATGCAGCAGGACAACGATCCAAAGCATACTTTGAAGCTATGCAAAGCCTATTTAGTGAAGAAACAGGAAGCTGGAGTACTGTCTTTGTTGGACTGGCTAGCACAATCGCCAGATTTTAAAGGTGTGCTGTCAGCAAGTTTGAACCAGATCCAAACCCCCCCGCGTCCTCAGCTCCGTAACACTAACCCTAACCCTAATCCATTTCACAGCAAAATCCCTGTAGACCAGTATCTTCATCTCCTTCCTTATGAGCATATGGTAAATGCTCAACTAATGGCGGGTCCCCCCCCNTTTTTTTTTTTTTTTTACCTTAACTGCAGAGAGCGAAAATGAGGTTTTTATTCCAGCCAGATCATTAGTTCTAATTTTAAAATATATGTAACCTCCATGCTGCTCACCTCCTCTATTATAGTTCAGTAGTCTCTTTAGTTTTCCTTTAGGTCGATTGAAAACGCGCTCATTGTGTTATTGTTGCATATTACCTAGCAACTAGTAGTATACAGCCTGAGCGGCCATTTTCAACTAGATCTTTTCTGTGCACTATTAAAGCCAAATAGCCACGTTAAACTTTTTTTTTTTTTTTTTTTTTNGGGGGGGGGGGGCTTGGATGCCTGCCCACCACCACAAGTAAATTTTCAACTGTGGGAAACTCTGGGCTGATTGAGTCTAAGCATTTAAAACTGGTGTACATGTATATTGATGTATGACGGGTAGGAACATGAATATAATAATAATCAATTAACTTCCATTATGAAATCAATCAATAAGAAATCATTTCATAATATAGGTTACCATATCTCATGTTGTCTCCGTGTCTCAGGGCTACTCCACAGCAGACAGCTGCACTGCCCCTCCCCCGTCTCTTTGCTCTGTGATTTCCCATAATGTGTTGATACGGCAGCGCAAAGTGGCAACAGGCCACATCCTTCACATCCTCTACTTGTCTGATCTATATGTCAATAAAACCATGGGAGCAGACTCACATGTAATGGTGAACTGTGGTGGAGACACCCACCCTCCAGGTGCTGATGTTCAAGAATACAACATGTTAATCTCTTTTAACTGGTTTCCTTGACTACTGCATCTCTTCCATTTTTTGCTGCCATTTTGAAGCACGCATACGTTTGTGAGTATGAGCTCCCACACTCAGTGCTTCTTTAATTGTGCCACACTTATTTTCTGATGCTTCAAAACATAAAGTGAGGACAGGCTGTTTGAGCTCTGGCTTTTGACAGTAGCAGGATGTGGTTCTCTACCTGCAGCTGGTATCTCTTCTTTATACCCAGGATAAGTGAACACACCTGTGTTCTGCAAAATTACAATTTATTTCATTAGAATCAAACCTGGCAGACACAGACACACACACACACACAGACAAAGATGAAGAGAGAAACTAAGGAACCGTGTTCCTTCTCCATCTGTCTCCTTCTCTCTTGCTCCCCATCTCTCCCCCCCCTAGCTTTAGGTATGCAAATGAGCATTCATGGGAGAGCAGATGTGCATTTTCGCTTTGAGGGTACCTGTGAGTGCAGTTCCTGTTCAGAACAGGCCAGGCTTTATGGTGTGCGCTGCAGCCTGCCATCATTTAGTTCTGCATGTCCTCGTGAGCTAGCTTTGTTTGCTGTATGGGGTCGGGTTGAGACCATGCCACTGGACCAGAACATATGCTGCCACACCCGGAGCATATCCTGCCACGTGGACTACTCTTTACCAGCACAGCTCAATTTGAGAACCACTCATCCAAACTTCATACATGACAATTACGTCCTTGGGTCTTGAGCATTACAGCTGCTGAATATTAGCTTCATGCAGTTCTAGAGATAGTGGTGCCACAGACAGACAGACAGATGGACGGACAGAGATTACTGTCTTTACAGTTACATTTTTATCTATTTAAAATTTCATTTCAGTTTCTAAGCAATGCTGCTAGGAGCTCCCTGCACTTTATTTTTCAGAATGTTAAACACAATATTTAAAGGAAGTCTTGTGTTGAGTGTGTGTTACTGTCAATTTTGACACTAAAAGTTTCATTTTTATTTTTGCATATCAGTTCCAAATATAGGTTATCAGTCTCCCTGATTACCAATAATCGGTATTAGCCCTGAAAAAAAAAACCATATTGGTCAACCCCCTTCATCACATACAGACAAACTCATTCACACCTACTGGTAATTTAAAGCCTCAGGTGCTGAAACCATTTTAAATTTCCTTCCAGGTGTGGTGAGGTGTGAAAATGGGTAGGGTATTAATTTCTCTCTCGCACTCTTATTTCTCTTTCCTTTACTGTGTCCACACTCTGAGGAGAGAAGTCTGTGCTGTTATTGCTGTTAACATACTGCCGTTTAAAATCTTGTGGGTATCACAAAAATACACAGAAGGCACAGAAATACTTTAAAGGACCATACCGCCAATCGTGGATGTTTGAGCCCAGTATATACAATCCATATATACACATTATGTTACTGAAACCATTTCCGAACTATATTACTTTAGTGGTAAATTTTAGAACTGTTTTTCCCTACCTTCCTGACACTGGTTTCAGTTCATTCCAATGTGCTATTAAAATAAACTTGTCGAGACTTGAAACACGCTTGAGATAAATAATCTATCACAGAAAACAACATGTCTATTAGATTTATTTTGCTAAAGTAAATATTTTGCTGAAGTAATTAATTGATCCAACACAGAGCTGCACGGAAGACAATGTATGTCACTGCCAGGGAATATAGGAGACGACGACTTTTACAGAATTAAAATGACTGTGCCTTTTACAATCACACATAAGCATTACAAAGCGAAACACTGAATTTCAAGGTGGGTGTATCACCTGAGCATTTGATTTGATTTGCTTAGGGGATTTGAAAAAAAATAACAGGAAAACTAAAATACGGTTTTATGTTTTGGAAATTGGCTGTCGGTAACACAACATGTATGCAGGTTGTATGTACTGGGCTCAAACATGCACAATTACTGGTAACATCCCCTCTCTCTCTCTCCTAAATGGGTTTGTGAGGTTGTCCCAGTTTACATGATAATATTGCTGGGATTACAAAGACAAAGATCAAATGCACACAAACATATGCACATGCACACGTACACGCACACATACCCCTCTATGACTGAAGGCCTTTTGCTCCACCCTCCAGAATGGGCATTCTGAAAACGTATAAACACGTTTGCTTTTTGGCTCCAAGTCAAACAGGCGAGGTTAGATGAAGCATACTGTGGCCTTCAGAGTTTACAAATCACCTAACCTGCATGTGTTTGAACTGTGGAAGAAAACTGGAGCACCCAGAGGAAACAAAATGTGTCCAAGTATTTAATGATGCCAGAGAGTCACAGCATAACCTGCTATAATGATATAATTTATGAAATGCAGACCCGAGTGAACCCTCTTATTATATATATTATCCTGTATTATACTTTACTTAGAGCTGTGCCATATTATTCATGAGAAAACAGATATAATTTTTTACATGATTAAAAATTTGTTATATCAAAATATTTACAATCTTGTGGTGTGATGATGTTTTGATGAATTTTTACAGCATACACAACAAGAAGAAACTAAATAAGCATACTTGAAAGTAGCAGGACACTCTGATGAATTAGTTCCTAAAAAGGATCCATCTGTTATTTGTAAATGGTTCAGCTACAAAGCTACCTGGCTAACAGCCAAAAGTGGAAACACAATTTTGTATCGCCACCTGAAACAGAAACACCCAGGTGAATATCAAGTGAGTCACAGGTGGCATGAGAAGAAGAGCCAATCAGCTGATTTGAGATGCAAAACAAGCAGGAAGACGCTGACTCAGTCAAGCATAGCTGGAGCGGTAGCTAACTGTACTTCCTGTGACAGAACAAGCTAATTGTGAGGTGAAATTATGTTGCTTTGGAAACATTGTATGACAAGGCCAGCTACTCCTCAGCCTGATTCAATTTTTCATTCAGGCTACAGACATGGCCAAAAATATTGGTACACTTACAGTGTATCACATATTGCACAGATCATTCCAAAAGTATTGAAATTAGTCTTTTTTCAAGTTCATACATGAAAGTCAGACAGTGAACCACTCACTTTAGAAACCACTGGTGGGCGATATAGCCTTAAAATAATATATCCAATTACAAACCCAGAAATCTCTGTCCATCTGTCTGTGGCGCCAACATCTCTAGAACCCGGCATTATATGAAGCTGAAATTCAGCAGGTTTATTGCTAAGGACCCAAGGATGTGCAGCATTGTGTGTGAAGTTGTATGGATGAGCAGTTCTCCAATTGAGCTGTGCCAGTAAAAAGTAGTCCGCGTGGCAGGATACGCTCCAGGCGATACAGCATATGCTCAAGTGGCACAGTCTCAACCTGACCCCATACAGCAAACAAAGTTAGCTCACGAGTACATGCAGAACAACATTATGCAAGGCTGCGGCGCACACCATACAGTCCGGCCCGGTTTGAACACGTTTTGAATGGGCACTGCACTAGTCTCGAGGAATTGCTGCAATAATCATATGTAAGATGATACGTATGAACAACCTAACTCTCAACAATGTTTTGGTGATTGCAGAAATATAATACAAGAAACTTAGTGATAACGTCTTAGGAGCTGATTTTTAGCAGATTAGAATATTCCCTCCAGTGAAAATTCCAATAATTCCTAATGAGAAAGATTTTTTAAAATTGCATGTTTGATATCACCTAGCTAACAAAGTAAGTCATATTAGGCTACAAAAGGAGACTGAAAGGCTCTCAATATTAATGTTAAAACTTCAATTATATTCAGTTTAAGGAAATATATTTTTTTTAAATGTTATGTAAACACCATAACTAGACTGAAATCAGCACAAATCAAAACAAGCTTACTCCTAGTAGACCTAGACTATGTGACTGTAAATTGACTTCTCTAGGCACATAAGTGTAACCACGATAAGCCAACTTCACGTACAGTTTCTCACCTGGCAGAAAAACCTCATACTCCAATTATACCACGCATCATGTACATTCAGTGAACCACTAAATCCTATTAATTCCATCCATGTATAGGATTTACTTGCATGATTGAATTAAGCTAAATTTTTAAGATAATGACCTTATATGCGAGTATAAGCCAAGTGTTTTTTTTTCAACCAAATTTCACAATGCAAATCGGGTGNGGTCGGCTTATACACTTATACATGAGTAATTCAAATCCAGATCCCAGAGAACAAAATTTCCTGGAAATACTACTCACTACCACTACTCATGTTAAATCCTACCTTAGAATGAGATATTTCCTGGTTAAACATCTTATCCAGCACATTTTAAGGCAGCCACATGCGGTGGCCAGTAAGCACTGTTGTGATTGGTCAAAGACAAAAGAATGGGCCAATCAGAGACCATATAATTAACAGAGATGATATAACAGACGATTATAAAAGTGCTGTTTCATATATCGGTACAGTAACATTATTTGGTAGTCTCGTTTAATGTCACGTTATGTGCTTTATTAGCAAGAAGCTTGAGATAAGATACAACACGCAATGAAAACTACACAGACTCAGAGGATGACGCCCTTTGGCTAGAAAATGAAAAGACAAATCAAGAGGAGGAAGAGGAGTCGAACATATCAGATGACAATCTCGTCAATGATGAGGGCACACATTACACAGAGCAGGGCTGGAATTAACTGTTTGGTGATTCAGACAAGGAAAAGGAGTCCGGAAATGTCAGCTAATGTTACCATAGTTACGGTAAAAGTTATGGTTAGCTGCTGATTACTGTTATCACTTACATTAATGTTAATGTTAACTACAGTAGTTAGTTAGAGGTTAGTAGTAGTTAGTTACGGTAATCAGCTACTGTCATGTTTATCGCTATCAGTACGGGGATTATTTTCAGAAAATCAGAGAAATGCTATGACAATACCCAGAAAAACAGGTAATTTGTGTAGTATCAGGTAATGAGGTAGGAACCTTTGTGATGTGACGTGCCGGGGGAACTTATTCAATAAAGGAATGGGAGTTTTGCGTGTGTGCTGCCTTGTCTGTCAGTTAATAACAAATGATCACAACGTAACAATTTGCTAAATAAATAAATTGAACATCAGGGGGTTGTCTTATATTCAGTTATCTTTAAAAATCTAAACTTGCAGATCAAAATTGGGGGGTCGGCTTATACATGAGATCGGCTTATAGGTGAGTATATACAGTAAGCTAAATTAACTTAAGCTAGAATTAAGCAAATTAAGCTAAATTAAATGAAGCTTGCATTATCAAAATATACACTGAAAACTTAATAAGTGTATTGATTTTGATTTGGGACCGACCAATATGGTTTTTTCAGGGCCGATACTGATACCGATTATCGGTAATGAAGGAGACCAATAACTGACATTTGGAGCCGATATACATTTGCAGTAAAAATTAAAATTTTAAATTTCAAGATTTACAGTAACACAAACTGAACACAAAACTTCTTTTAAATATTTCATTTAACATTTTGAAAAATAAAGTGCAGGGAGCTCCTAGCTTAGAAACTGAACTGAAATTTTAAAAAGATAAAAAATAATTAACTAAATAGCTCTCCAAAGGTTTTTTTTTCCTGTCCAAATAAATAAATAAATAAATAAAGCAAAAATAAATAAAACAAGTAAAACTTATTTAGGCACCAAAGCAATTAACTATTAACAAATATACATTTTCAAAATAAATAACAATATAATAAGCAAAAAAGCTCCATAAACATCAACATAACATTTATCAAATTGTCTGTTTAACTTATCTAGACATTATATCAGCCTGTGTTTAGACAATTCAACAGAGCTTAGAGGATGCTTGCTTTTAACCAAAATTTGGGTATATTATCTAAAAAATAGTCTAGTCAGCAGAAATTAACGGTGATTAATTATCCTTTTTGAAAGAAACGCAAGACAAACTTGAAGCAAAAAAGAAAATAGAAATTTCTGAATATACTAAACATATATTAAATTGGCACTGTGAACGTGCAAAACCCTTGTGTCTTCTCTTAAACTTTAAAAACTGTATGCATGGGGCTTCCAGCTCCCGTTGTTCCACACACAGATTCCCGGCTGAGCCCCGAGCTTCAGCTCACAGCTCCGTGTTTCATGTAAGAGCTTCATGTGAGCTTCACGCAACTTGAGATGAAGTCTTGCACAACGCATGGAAAACCTCAGGAATCCTGAGTAACGTTAGCCTCCTCCACTGCCTCAAAAATGAAACTGGGTATTATCATCATAGAAATACATCATAATGATTGTGATGTTTAATGCGACTTCGGCCAGCCGCTCGCTCGCTCAGCGTTCCTCTCTCCCAGGTCTCTCTCACAAATGGAGCACAGTGCTGATTGGCAGCAGCAACCTTTCAGAGAGAGGCAGCTGCATCAGAGCCGAAGGAGCGCATTTTAAAATTTATTTAATCGATCGATTTTTTAAATTTTATGAATCGATAATCGAATCATTTGAATGTGAATCGATATTAATCGAAAAATCAATTTTTTTCCCCACCCCATTTAGGAACACTGGAATCACGGAATACTGAGCCCACATGACATCTAATTAGTGAGGCAGCTACACAAAGCTTTATGTGGATGTCAAAGAAAGCATCAGAACCTAGGGCTGGATGATATAAATGATATAAAGTCGAATCACGATTTAAAAAAAGCTGTGATATAAAAATTAGGACCTCAGTATAAAGTTGATAAAAAGTAGTGCTTGAATACAGTAAGTTAATGACAGCTCAAACAGCCAATAGCATGTCAGAACTGGAACAAACTAGCCAATCTGGTGGCAGTGTCATAATAAAGCCCACCTACTTCCTCAAAGCAACATTTAGCTAAATGTTGAACACACCGCAGCCTGTGTGGTGATATGTGAACGAAAGTCAAAGATGTCAGAAAGCAATGAAACTCCAGAGGAAAAAAAAACAATCAAATGATGATGAAGAAAGTAACAGCTCAGCAGCATTACTGTCCCAAAGAAAGTGACGTTGTGGATAAGCAAGGTAAAACAAAATGTCAGTGGGTGGCGTCATTTTAGTTATTTAAAGTCCAACACTAAACAGAGCGGCCATGGTCACTGAAAAATGAGCCAGAAACCAGCGCTGATGGCTGTACAGAAAACTTATTTTACCATCTGAAGCGCTGCCATCCAGTTGAACTCAGAGTGCAGCTGCTTACAGGGTCACACAGCAGTAACTTCAAACCCGTCCCCCGGGACAAGCAGCAACACACTCAGAGATGCTCCAACAAACTACCATACAGTCTGATTTTTCTGCTGTTGCACCATATGACCAAAAAACAAAAAGACACAAAGTCGTCACACGTGCTGTAGTTTTTTTATTGGAAAAGATATGACGCTAATATGGACTGTTAAAAAACATTTTGGATTGCTGTTTATTAATTTGGATTTATTTATGAAGGATAACTGTAATTTTCAGTTTTTCAGTTCATACAATTCATACAACTGTTGGTTATTCTTTAGGTTCAGAACATGCATAAAGAAAATGTTAACATAAATCTTAAGTTCAAGTGACTTGAAATGCAGCAGAATCTTTGCCATGATTTATATCGTGATATATATCAATATTGATCAATATAAAAAAATATGTCGTGATAAAATTTTCGTATCGTTCAGCCCTATCAGAGCCTCTCTACAGTTGCCCAAAGGTCAGCTTGAACCTGTTTCCTTTAATACACTCATTAAGTTTTCAACATATATTTTTGAACAATTTCTTTACTTTTTAATACAGTAACGTAATTTAGAAGACACAAATGCAGTCTCCATTCAAAACGTGCCTGTTTGGAATAGGCCAGACTTTATGGTGTGCGCTGCAGCCTGCCATAATTTAGTTCTGCACGTCCTCATGAGTTAGCTTTGTTTGCTGTACGGGGTCAGGTTGAGACCATGCCACTGGACCGGAGGATATGCTGCCGCACCTGGAGCGTATCCTGCTGCGTGGACTACTTTTTACCAGCACAGCTCAATTCTAGAACCGCTCATCCAAACAACTTCATATGCGACACTGCACATCCTTAGGTCCTGAGCAATAAACCTGCTGAATATCAGCTTCATACAGTGCCAGGTTCTAGNCTGCACATCCTTAGGTCCTGAGCAATAAACCTGCTGAATATCAGCTTCATACAGTGCCAGGTTCTAGAGATGCTGGTGCCACAGACAGACAGACAAACAGATGGACAGACAGACAGACAGATTCCTGCCTTTATAATTAGATAACCCTAACAAAATCTTACAGAATTTAAAAGAATCAAACTGAATCAAATCGGGAGGTCAGAATGGATATCCAGCCATATCTTCTTATCTTCTATGCTTTCCATGGTAGAGTAGTCATGCGACATCACACAGAACTTACATTACTAGCATTACTTACGCTACTAGTGTTCAAGTAAAAATTACTGTGCAAAAGTCTTAGACCACCCTAAAAAATTTTGTGAGCAAGGTTTTTCAGACCGTGAGAACTTATTTTGTGGACCAGACATAAGAAAACATTGTGACAAATATCTACACACTTATGTAACCTTAAATAATAACCAAAACCAAAGTATTTTGTTAAATATATAGTGTGCAGTCAGTATTTGGTACAGCCTCCTTTTCCATGTAGAACAGCTTCCATTCTTTTAGGTAAACTGTCTAGAAGTTTCTTCAAGTAATCTTTTGGGATCTTATACCAGGCTTCCTTCAGAGTTTCCCAGAGCTCTTCTTTTGACTTTGACTGTCTTCTGGTTTTCACCTGTCCAGGTGATCCCACATTGTCTCTATTACATTCAAGTCAGGACTGTGGGAGACCGTTCCATCACAGTCTGTGTTCTGTCAGCTGTTTGTCTTTCCAAACATGATTTTACTGCATTGGCTGTGTGCTTGGGATCATTGTCATGTTGAAAAGTAAAGCCTTTCCCAGTCAGCCGCTTTGCATAAGGAGCAGCATGGTGGATAAGGATCTGCCTGGACTTTTTAGCATTCATTCATCAATTTTCACAATGTCCCCAACTCCAACGGCTTAAATGCAGCCCGTACCATGCCTGAACCTCCGCCATGCTTCATGAAGGCTGCAGACTCTCTGATGCTTTCCGACCCTTCTCCTCACATACTGACACCGTTCTGATCCAAAAATCTCAAATTTGGACTCGTCACTCCAGAGGACTTTACACCATTGATCACCACTCCATTCCTTGTGCATTTTTGCATATTTAAGTCTCTTTTCCAGTTTTCTTTATGGAGATAGGGCTTCTTCACAGCCACATGACCATGAAGACCATTTCAGGCTAAACTTCTTCGAAGCGTGGAAGCATGAATTTTGCGCCCAGATGAATCTGCCACTAGGGTGGCCTAAAACTTTTGCATATATACATATATATATATATACACATCAGCCAATCAGAGATGACCTTATAAAAGTGCTTGTTTCATATACCAGTATGGTACCATTGTTTGGTAGTCTCGTTCAACATGTTTTGTGCTTTATTAGCAAGGAGCTTCAGATAAGATACAACACGGACAGCTCAGTGGTTAGCACTGTCGCCTTACAGCAAGAAGGTCTCGGGTTCGAGTCCGACCGGGTCCTTTCTGTGTGGAGTTTGCATGTTCTCCCCGTGTCTATGTGGGTTTCCTCTGGGTTCTCTGGCTTCCTCCCATCTCAAAAAACATGCAGGTCAGGTGAATTGGAAACTCTAAATTGACTGTAGGTGTGAATGAGTTTGTCTGCCTCTATGTGACAGCCCTGTGATAGACTAGCGACCTGTCCAGGTGAACCCCACCTCTCGCCCAGTGACGACCCCCCCCCCCCCCNCCCCCCCCCCCCCGTTACCTTAACAGGACAAATGGGTACAGAAAATGGATGGATGGATGGAAGATACAATACACAATGGAAATGACACAGAATAAGAAGAGGAAAAGGGCATCATATGAGGCTGGTTTCAAGACACATTACACAGAGCAGGACTGGAATGAACTGTTTAACTGTTTGGCGATTCAGACAAGGAAGAGGAATCCGGAAAAGTTCATGTCAGCTAATGTCAGTTACGGTAATCAGCTGTTTACTGATACATGGATTATTTTCAGAAAATCACAGGAATACTATGACAATACCCCCAAAAATAGGTAATTTACTAAACAAATAAACTGATGAAACATCAGGGGGTTGGCTTATGTACAGGTTTCTTTAAAAATCTAAATTTGCAGTTTAAAATTGGGGGGTCGTCTTATACACAAGATAGGCTTATACTTGAGTATATACGGTAAGTTCTGATGCTTAGAAATGTGATATTTAGGGTGGACTAAGCGCTGTCTCACAGTGTTTCTAGGTCTGAAAAATACTGGAATATTGTGTTTGAAGAAATTCCTCCTGAATTTCTCTGAGATGCCTGCGTACGGAATGACATTATGGCTGCCTTTTCTGTTTTGCTCCCTACGTCTGTCTTTTTTTTTTTTTTTTTTNTTTTTTTTTTTTTTTTGTCATTGACTGATCTGGCTTCTGACTTGACAAATGCCCAGTTAGGATATCACAGGATTGTAGCGCCTGATTGATGCATTTCTGTTCCCTGACTCTGGCCCTGGTGTCAGTGGAAATCGTTTCTGCCTGGTGAGGTAGCATGCAGATTATTTCTAATTAGGGATGTCACGGTTTGAATTTTAGACAGTATGGTTATAGTGAGAGAAACAATCATGATTTCAGTTTCATGAGTTCCTGTTTTTTGACAATAAGTAAACATGATTGACATGACTTTTTTTTTTTTTTAAATNTTTTTTTTTTTTTTAAATAAAATAGTCACAGGCCATAAAAACAAACAAATAAAATTAGATTTGAGATGTAAGACATGAGATTTGGCAAAGTCAATTTATACTACCTTGCTAAAGAAAAATTAAATAATTGCCAATCTGTTGATAATTTAGTTGGTCATTTTTTGACAGAATAAATTCAAGCTTTTTTTTAACTGACATTTTTTTGTATTATTTAAGATGGGGTGGGTTATGTGGTTAAGACAAAACACCGGTAATAGGAAATATGCTTTGACCTTAAAGCTGCAGGTGGCAACTTTTAAAAACACATTTTTACTGATTTTTCGTAAACTGTCATTAAATTCTGGTAGGTATGTATTTATTTAGTCGTCTGTGAAAAAAAAAAAAAACAGACCTTTGTGGCTCCTCCTACTGGAGTAAATCTGATTCAAAGAAAACATTCAGCCCCAAATTTTTCCACCAATCAGCACAAAAAAGCGTCTCAGAGTGCAGCCAATCATGTCTCATTTGTATTTACAGCGCCCTGTTCAGCTGTGCACGGACACGACTAGTAAACAGCGATTCAGGAAACAGTGGCATAATGGCGGAGCTTACGAAGAAATGGCCAATTCCTCCATCTACATAACTTTCTCTGCAAGAAAATGAAAATAGCAGAAGACAAAAGAGGAACCGTTAGCTAAAAAGAAAGACTTAGAGCCAGGGAAAGAAGTCGTATTAATATTGGAGCTGCTATCCACTGATGGCGAGGAGTAAAAATACTGGAAAAGCGATGCTGAGCTGCAACATTTCTGCTGGAATCTTAATGTGCAGTTTTTAAAACGTTCTCTGTATGAAGAAGCGATGTTATCAGGATTTACATGGATATTGGTGCACATTACGTTTCATTAGTTTCTGCTGCCATTCTGTACTCCATGCTCTTTGTCTAATTATCTGGTTGTGTTTAGACAGTGTTGTTGTTGTTGGCTGCGTTGTCCAGCATTACTACAGAAACTCTGTCGCTGTATTTAAAATTTGTTGCGATGCATTACATGTGTAAAACAAACATGAGAAACAGGTTTTATGGGGCAGTCGTCAAGGCTAAGGCTAGCTTTGTTAGCCTGCACAGCCTTTAGGTAAATATTACAGTTTGTGGCTGCTTTCACTGAGAAATTATAAACAGGTTTTATGGCATGATTGACGACGGAACAGACAGCGTTGGTGCTTTGTTACCTTTTTTTTTTTTTTNCCTTTTTTTTTTTTTTAAGAAGAGAGTTGGTGAAGTGTTTGTAGTGTATTTCTATGTCCTGGCTGCCTCTGTTAGCACGTAATTACATTTGTAGGCTAAGCTTTCAGTTTACATGCAGCTGCTGACCGCTAAAATTCCTGTTATATTACAGTATTTGTTTTTATATTTCTTTTTACATTTTATATTTTCAGTGGATAAATGTTGAGCACATACATATCAAGAAATGGAGTACTGCCACATTAGCTAACATAACGTGATTCATGTTCAGGAAAGGTTTCTGTTGTGGGAGGAGCTGAGGAGGCAGGATGCAGGCAGGGAGGGGGGAGGGAGCCGATGGGTCTGATTCTGCCCACTTTACGAACTTGCCAACTGCAGCTTTAAAATTTGCCCCCAACATTAGCTAGTGGAGTGTTCTAGCTTACAGGACCATACCAAGCATTTTGTATGTTTGAGCCTAATATATTCAATTTTCATACATGTTACGTTACTGTCAATCATTTCTCAAAGGATAAAACTGTATTTCAGCTTTCCTGCTATTTTGCAAAATCTCTTAATCTTTCAAAATCAAATATTCAAGTGATACACCCGCCTTANCATTCACTCCATGCTTTTTATTGAGCTTAAACGCTAAAATTACATAACTTCTAAAAAACCTGAATATACGTCTTGTTGGTGATGATGGATTACCTATCTGAAGAATGTTTCAAGTATCAACAAGTTGATTTTAATAGCAGAATGAACTGAAACCAATGGCGGTCTGGAAGGTAGGAAAAACATTTTTAATTCACCGTTCCAGTCATATGCTTTGGAAAATGATTGTCAGTAATGTTACATGTATGAAAATTGAATATCAGACTAATGAGGCTCAAACATGCAAAACCTCCTGCTAACATTAGCAAGTGGAGCGTTCTAGCTTAAACCTCCTGCTAACATTAGCTAGTGGAGTAATTTAGCTTAACCTCCTGCCAACATTAGGCAGTGGAGTTTTCTAGCTGAAACCTCCTGTTAACATTAGCTAGTGGGGTGATTTAGCTTAAATCTCCTGCTAACATTAGCAAGTGGAGTGTTCTAGCTTAAACCTGCTGCTACCATTAGCTAGTGGATTGATTTAGTTTAAACCTGCTGCTAACATTAGCTAGTGGATTGATTTAGTTTAAACCTGCTGCTAACATTAGCTAGTGGAATGATTTAGTTTAAACCTGCTGCTACCATTAGCTAGTGGAATGATTTAGTTTAAACCTGCTGCTAACATTAGCTAATGGAGTGTTTTAGCTTAACTTGGCCATGTAAAGCTGGATGCAGAGCTCAAAGATGCTAAAGTGTTAGTTGCGTTAGATACTTTAGCTGCAACCTTTTGTCAGCATGCTCTTCCAACTGGACATCCGTCTTCCTCTACTACTGATCATTTTTAACATACACTAAATGCTCCCACAGTCCTAATTTATGTGTCTTTTTCGGTGGATATAGGAGTTTGGTGTAGAGTCCCTCTCCCTTGTTAGAATGAAAGTAGTTTGCAGCCACAGCTAACACACACCGGAACAGCATGAGCCAGCTGGTGCACACGCACACACGTGACATGAGCTGCGCTAGGCAGCCGACACACACACACACACACACACACACACACGTAGGAGCAGTGCATGTCAGCCATAAAGAGACAGAGTTAGCTTCTGGCCGTTGCTTGCTACTGGGAGAAAAGACTCAGTTTATCTTTTTTTCCCATGTGAACCCTGAGTTTTTTTTATTATGGTTTCTAAGCCATCGCTTCTAAATTCCTATGGTTTGACAAAACGGGACGCACACAGATAGCGGAGCAGTCGAATATTCGGTTTCGCTTTCTCCACTTTCCCATCCTTGGGGCCGCACAAGTACAGCCTAGGTATGGCGGCGTGTCACTGCGTGTGACAGCAGTGTCGCAGTTGTACTGTTTTAAAGGCTGGGTCGTCCCATAAAAACTGGGCAGGTCTTCAGAAACCTGGGCGGGCTGCCCAAGTTTCGCCTATGCATGGGAAACACTGAGTAGCTTTTCTTCAGTAATGAAAAATAAAATAAAAATTTGTATTTCTTTTTAAATAGTCGCAGGCTATAGGACTTCCATTAGCTTTAATGTGAATTAATGTTATAGCCGAGTTATAGTTGATTTTTTGTTTTACAAGTTTACATGGCCTGTTTACTGTAAAACAACAGTGGTAAACAAAGCAAAAGCACCAATTATAGGAAACGTGATGACCTTAAATCTGCTGCTAACATAAGCTGGTGGAGTGTTTTAGCTTAAACCTGCTGCTAATATTAGCTAGTGGAGTGTTTTATCTTTAGCTAAACCTGCTGCTAACATTAGCTAGTGGAGTGTTTTATCTTTAGCTAAACCTGCTGTTAACATAAGCTAGTGAAGTGTTTTAGTTTAAACCTGCTTCTAATATTAGCTACTTAAGTGTTTTAGCTTAAACCTGCTGCTAACATAAGCTAATGGAGTGGTTTAGCTTGACTTGGCCATGCAGGACTGGGTGCTGATTTCTAAGATGCTAAACCATTAGAGATGAGCCAAGTACTCGCATGAAACAAGTATCCGTTGCAGACAATTTAATATAATACTTTAATACTTTTTTCAAGCACAAGTACCAAGTGAGTAAAATGCTTCAATATCTGTATTCGTTGAAGAAAAACAATCTAACTGGTTAGCTTACTAGCGCTGTGTCCACATGGTTCCATGATAGGCCAGGCAGCCACACACAGAGCTCCTCTCCACACAGAGCTACTGCTGCTGCTCCACACGACTAACAGCCACTCCGACCACACTAGCATAGTAGCATTTATTAGCTATAGTTTGCTATTCTCAGATGCAGCTCAACATTATTCTCAGTCCACAGCTAAACAAACACACATTCATTTACTGTGGATATTCACAGAAAGCATACTGATACAAATGGACATTTCTACTAGCTTCTTGTAGGTTCTAGGCTAACTAGCCACTTAGCTAGCGATTTTTATACATCCACTGTACTAATGCAATTTTGTGCACACTTGGATGTCGTCACTCATCTGAAATCACAAGACATACAGTATATCGTGTTAGCCAACTGTAACCTGGTGCACTCTACTGTCTTCACACCGTCAGTTCATTGAAAGAGTAACAATCTAAGCCCCGCCCATCCAAATATGGCTGCAGATATGGATAATTTAGTTGACTGAACAGATACGGATAACGGATACAGATACAGATAATGGTGTACTCACTCATCCCTATAAAGCATGTTAGATATGTTGGAGCCCTTAGTTGTGACTTTTTGTAACATGCTTTGCAAACTGGATATTAGTCTTCAACTACATCCTGCTTATTGTTAAGATACACAAAATGCTCCCATGCTGACTATTTAATATGCTTTTTCCACTGGATATAAAGCTTGGATATCGAATCCCTCTGCCATGTTAAACTAAAAGTTGTTTGTAGTTACAGCTAGTAAACACGCGCATATGAACAATGCTAGCCAGCCACACACAGCAACAACAGAGATATTTCCTGGGCAATTAAAATTCTAGCTAGATGCACTGAAACATGACTCAATTTACATTTTTTCAACAGAAACCAGTGTTTCCCATATGGAGATGAAACTTAGGCGGCCCACCCAGGTTTCTGAAGACCCACCCAGGTTTCATGGGACAACCCATCCTTAAAAACAATACAACTCTGACACTGCTGTCACACACACTGACATGTGCCCATACATTAGAGCCGCAACTAATGACTGCTTTTACAGTTCAAATAATCTATTGATTATTGAAACGAACAATCGATTATTCGGATTATGAATTGCACAATTACTCAATGGCTCTTTTTTAGCTATCAGCTTTTAAATTTAGCTTGAGGTTCTTTTAGGCATGTGCTAAATTACAATAAAGACAATAAAGATGAATATTTCATTCAAAAATGCATCTTAATGAACTTTCTTGCTGATACAACAGAATGTTCAACTGAAATGAAGTCCTGTTATGTTCTGTAGCATTTAACTGTAACATCCACTATTTTGTCAGATCTGTGACCACTGCTGATACAAAAGATAAATAAAAATTACAATTTCCATTTTTTCTATCAAAATTTAAACCAAGGATAAGCAAAGTAGCAGCAATAAAATATAACAAAACTAACAACAATTTTCCTTTATCAAATAAATCAAACATCCATCTAAATTAAAAAAAAAAACAAGAAGGAGTTGTAAATTTTTTTGCAATTTAGAAACTAATTATCCAGTGTTCTCAGCAGCACACATTTGCCAGTTGTGAACATTGCAACGTTTAAGATTGTAAGATTAGAGCACATTTGGAACAGCATTTCCTTGTAAATAATAATAATTTTGCCACTCTCAATGCCATTAAAGTTCAATGATCAAGAGAAAATGTATAGAAAACGTTACAGCTCATAACATGAAGTAACATGGCTTTTAACATTTAGTTAATGTAGCTAACTGACGTTAGCTAACGTAGCTAGCTAACTAGTTTATCAAGACGAGTCTTAATCATCCAGAGAGCCAAAGTGCCTCCTCTTCAGGTGCTGCAGTGTCACTAACGTACTCCCAATGCCAGGAAAGCTCAGCTTTGCAAATGTTGCAGTTTACAATGTTTTTGGCAGAGTTAAGAGCGAAATGCTGCCATACTTTGGAGGTTTTTGGTCGTGAAGGTGTTGCCATTGCGGTTTATTGGCTTCACTTCACTCCACTAAGCGGTGTCACTACCGTCACAGATGAAGCCACCAACTAATCGATGATTAAATTGGTTGGCAACTAATTTGGACATTGACTTTTGTCGATTACGACTATTATTCGTTGTATCCCTACCATACGTAGGCTGTACTTGGGTGGCCCCAAGTGGAGAAAGCAAAACTGAATGTCCGACCACTATCTGTGTGCATCCCATTTTGTCTCTCTGTCTTTCAACCTGTGGGGAAACACTGTAAACCCATAGACTTTTTTCTTAGGGTTTCTAAACTGTGGCTTCCAAATTCTTATAGTTGAGAAATCCTGAGGTTTTATAAGCACAAATAACAGCAAAATTGTTCATTTCAACATTCCTAGCATGCACATAAATGCACTGAGTGACCGTAGTGGCTAAATATGGGAAACATGCTTAGCTTGCCTCTGGTTAGCTTTTTTTTTTTTTTTTTTTNTTTTTTTTTTTTTTTTTTTAACACTCTAACAATGTCAAACAACTGGTAGTTTTACGCATTTGCTGGGTTACAAGGAGTAAAGAAATATAAAATGTTACATTACCATAACCCTAAAATCCACCAACCAACCAATCAGATGCTAGCTTCCAGCTTACGCGAACATTTGCTTTGTAACTCCGCAGCGCCCCCTCTTCGCTCGCGCCAACAAGTCTCAGGAATAATTTCTACAAAACAGCCGTCCAACACTTTGTACTGTCGCTAACGCATTTACACAACCATGGTAAAGAAGCTGCTTTACAGCGTCTAGCTTTTACATGGAAAACGTCGCCATATTTCAGACAGACTTGTAAACTGTCCGCCACAAGCTTCGCTCGCCGAACACTCTCCCAGCAATCTTTCCTCTGTCTGAGCTGATACTAGTTGTAAGGGCAGCCTCCAGCTCCCTCCGGCCAGAATGACTCCCAGCTCAGCAGACGTTAGCCCACGTTTACGTTGAATCTGACCCGCAAAACTGAACAACATAAACTAAACTGGTAAACAAAAAGCTTTATTACCTTTTAACGGCTCTGCCGCTGCATGCCCTGGTCGCCGCTCTGCTGATGCTTCACGGTAAAATGGCTGCAACAACAGCCGTGTGGATGACAGACCGAGAAAGAGAGGCGGAGGCTGCCGGGAGACGGGGGGAGAGGGGGCGGACTCTGTTCGCCTCCGTCAGAGGGTGGGGGTGGGGTAGAGACACATCAGACAGAAAAATAGTCACTTTTATCTAAGAAATATAGTAAGGAATTCCAAAGAAATTAAAATATATCTGGTGTTTGAGACGAAAAAACAAAATAATAAAGGGCGTATGTGTGTGTGTATCAGTGGTTCAGGCTTCTCCTAAACCAGAAACCCGAGAAGCCTGAATGAGCGATTACGTCACGTCGGGGGAGGAGCTTATTTTTGTGGCTGAGGCACAGTCACTTAGCGTAAACAAGCTAGCTGATAACTAAAACTATGCTAATCATATTTCAAGGACCACACCATCCATTTTGCATGTTTGAGCCTAATATATTCAATTTTCATACAAGTAACGTTACTAACATTCATTTCCCAAAATAAAATACTGGAACGGTGAATTAAAAATGTTGTTCCTACCTTCCAGACCTCCATTGGTTTCAGTTCATTCTGNACTGGAACGGTGAATTAAAAATGTTGTTCCTACCTTCCAGACCTCCATTGGTTTCAGTTCATTCTGGCACGCTATTAAAATTAATTGTTTATACTTGAAACGTTCTTGGGATAGGTAATCCATCATCACCAACAGGATGTGTATTTAGGTTTATTTAGAAGTTACATAATTTTAGCGTTTAAGCACAACAAAAAGCATGGAGTGAGTCTCCACCGGGGAATATAGTCCCAAAAGAAAACCTGCGTTTATCAAAAAATTTTAACGACCATGACTTCATAAGGCTGTGTAACTATCAGCAGGAGAAACATGGATTTTTAAGGTGGGTGTATCACTTGAATATTTGAGTTTGAAAGATTAAGAGATTTTGCAAAATATCAGGAAAGCTGAAATACGGTTTTATCCTAAATGATCGTCAGTAACCTGTATGAAAATTGGATATGTTCAGCTCAAACATACAAAATGGATGGTATGGTCCTTTAATAACATTATTTTGTAATTATTTGTACTTATTGTTGGTGTAGTATATTTTCCTCCAGATTTTATGTTCTCGTACATTAAAAAGAGGCACATTTGTCCCATCATTTTAAACTGAAAAAATCAAACCCTCAAGATTCAAATGTCCAGTGATAAGAAAATTTTGTGGTCTTTGAAAGGACAAGAATTTGAGTTGCAAACAAATGCTCTCAACCTAAGATCCTGAACAATAACTTATGATGTTGTGTATTGGAGATCAAATTTCCCTGCAGTTTTATCAGTGGACATTGAAGTCCACATAAAGTGAGAGATGGTTTCCATAAAAACAGTTCATCACCATTTCATATGTGTAATAGCCTTATTTTTTCAGATTTTATTTTTTATAACAGAGAGCCAAAATCCATAAAATAATAAAATCAAGAGTCTTTGAGTATGTTTTGATCACCATACTCACACTCATGTGTTGCGTAATAACTGTTGCTTGGTCATTGCTTACGAGAGGAAGAACACTATTTGTAGAAATGCATATGCAGAATGCCTTCACTGACTGTAGACTGATGGAGTGTTTACATGCTTTAGTAAACTGATTTAACAATTTCATTATACGCCAGTTGTTTGCTAATTTCAATCTGATTATGGTGTTTAGACAATGTTTGAAAAAAAAATCATTTGCTAATCACATGGCGACCCTGCCTACAGGGTCCCTGGTTGTTTCCTGTAGTTCTCCCTTGCAGGAGGGAGGGTGTAGGGTGGAGTCAGGTTGTCAGGGAGAAGATATTCACCTGGTGAGCTTTATAAACTGAAGTCAGACCATTACTCTCTTCCCAGCAATGTGTTTGGTTATCTTTATTTCCTTTCGATAATCTTTTACTTTAGTTAATTTAGTATTTTTGTGATTTTTAGTTGTGTAAAATAAATATTTAATATTAGAACTCGTGTGATATCTCTCCTTGTCTGAACATCAAGTCAGTTAGACTGCTTTCACATAATAAGTGTTGAGTGGTGTGCTGAGCTCGGCGTCCAGTGTTCTGCTTGTACATGAGTGGAGTTGCTGAGAAAGGCCACTCAACCAAGCACTGAGAGAAAGCACTCATCGCTAGTGATGTGTTGATGGTTAAAGATTTTTACCATGGACGTCGCAACAAAGAAGACTCTGGCTCTTCTCATTCAAAGGAGAAAATTTTAAAAAAAAAGTAGATGTAGGTGCATGATCAGGTCACGATACGATTTTAAAGTTGTGTTGTACAACTCAGGAAACTGCTCTACACAGGTCATAAGCTTCTCCATTGTTGTGTCACTACTGCTTACGCACATTGTTCTCTCTCATTGTTGTGCATTGGAAAGGTCAGTGTCGAAAAGGTCAAAGTTGAATTTGGTTGAACTTTGAGCGTAGCGTAAAAATGGAAAATCTGAACGGTGCACACTGCTCAAGCTGTCGTGCCACGATGTTGGGAGTCACCACTCAGCTCCCAATATACAATAATGGAACGCTCAGCTCAGTGCATTGCTCAAAGCTTATCATGCGAAACCAGCCTTAGTGACATGGGGGCTTGTCCAGGATTGGCCAGGACTCTTCTAAATTATTTGTGGTTTAGAGTTCTTGAGTAAATGGAGGATTGTCCAATTACTACTGTAGAGATGCTAAATTTGGTTTGGGCACATTTCAGAAAATACAGTGCTTTTTGTTACTTAGAATTTTGTGATTTTTATTAAATTTATTTTTATTTTTGAGTGTGTGTGGGTGGGTGGGTGGTGGTGGTGTGTCTGTGGGGGGGGCACACATGAGTATTTTCTCTTGGCTGGGGAGAGGAGCATGTTTTTGTCCCTTTCATACTGTTTCTGCTGTTTCAGATTTGATTGTTTAAATCTTAGTCAGTGTTAATCAAATGTGCATTTTATATAAGTTGATTATTTGAATAACTGACTCTACTGGTAGACATTAGCAACAAACTCTTATAGAGAGCTTGTTGCATGGGGAATTCTTAATATGGCGGTGAAAGTGAGTAGAGTTTTGGCTCAGAATCATGTCCATGCTTCTTGGGGGGATGACAGACTCACTGGTTTCTAGTGAGTGAGTACCTCTCACTTGTAACTGCTCATCGACTAGGGTTGAATGTGGTTAGGTGGTTTCATGTTTGAGTTAGCATATAGGGTGCCCAGTCTACAGGGCACCCTATATGCCCAGTAGAGTGGGCTGGAGTTGGGTTGCCAGGGAGAACAATATTCCTTTGGTCTGATTAATGAACTTTATAAGTTGATGTCAGACCTTAAGCCTTGGTTATACTTTCGTGAGGCAGCTGTGACTGGTAGCACAGGCATTTCAACAGAGAGTGAAGGCATTTTATACTTGCTGCATTCACCGTTGCAATATTCTCCAAAACTACAGGGGGCAGTACAGAGAAAATACTATGTCAAGCAGGAAGTATCGTATCAAGTATAAGCCAATCTCATGTATAAGCCAAACCCCCGATGTTGACCTGCAAATTGAGATTTTTAAAGAAACCCATATATAAGCCGACCCTGATGTTGTTCCATCAATTTATTTGTTTAGCAAATTAGCTTTTGTTTGTTTTTCTGGGTATTGTCATAATATTCTGTGATTTTCTGAAAATAATCCATGTACCGGTACTGGTAAACAACTGATTACCATAACTGACATTAGTTGACATTAACTTTTCCGGATTCCTCTTTCTTGTCTGAATGGCCAAACAGTTCATTCCAGTCCTGCCCTGCTCTGTGTAACATGTCTTGACACGTTACACAGAGCAGGACACAGCACTTTTATAAGGTCATCTCTGATTGGCCCATTCTTTTGTCTTTGACCATCACAACAGCACTTGCTGGCTGCCACAAAATGTGCTGGATAAGATGTTTAGCCAGGAAATATCTCATTCTAAGGTATGATTTAAATTATTTTCCATGGGTAGTGGTAATGGGTAGTATTTCCACCCCTGGAAATTTCCTTCTCTGGGATCAAATTTGAATTTCTCATGTATAAGCAGACCCTCTGACTTGCATTGTGAAATTTGGTAATAAAAGCTTGGCTTATACTCGAGTATATACTGTAATCAACAAAGGGCTACGAAAACAATATAATACAGTAAACATGACTGGACATACCATTGAGCTGATCAACACTGAAGAAGAAATTACGTGTTTATTGTTGTTATGAATATGAAGATGTCCCAGAAGGAGATTGTCTGGCCAGGACATTCTCTCCATATATGGAGAGAATGAAAATGGTGAACACAGCCTTTTAGTTCAACCAGTGCATGCCATAGATGAAGAGATGCACTTCAGGAATTTTCAAATGGTCAATGACCCACTGCATCGTATAAAGCCATTCATTCATCATAAATAATAATAACTTTATTTGTAAATGAACCCATCGCTCCAGTGAGTTTACAAGAAAGATTGACTGTAACTTTGAGAATCCTAGCTTAAGGTAGTAGCCAGAAGAGTGTGGCAGCCAGCTACAAATTCAGTGCAACAACTGTGTCATTCATTGTCACCAAGGTTTGCCAGGCCATCTGCAAGGCCCTGTTTGTGCATTTGCACCCAATTGCATCTGCAGTTCAGAGTACCCAGCCCTCTTGGGGTCTCTGGGTGGAGTCCTTGCAGAGGGTACCACCTGGGGATTCCATAGTCCTGCTGGGGGACTTAAAAGCTCATGTGGGTAACGATGAAGAAACCTGGAGGGAAGTGATTGGGTGTAATGGCCTCCTAATCTGAACTCGTGATGTTCTGTTTCTGAACTTTTGTGCTACTCATGGATTGTCCATAACAAACATCGTATTTGAACATAAGATTGCTCATAAGTGTACTTGGAACCTTAGGTCAAAGATCAAAGATTGACTTTGTAGTTGTATCATCAGATCTGCGGCTGTATGTTCTGGACACACAGGTAAAGACAGGGGCAGAACTGTCAACCCATCACCACCTGGTGGTGAGTTGGATCAGATGGCCTGGTTGGCCCAAAGGAGTCCTGAGGTTGATGGGTATCAGAGGGCCAAGAGAACTGCAGCTGCAGTGGTCATTGAAGGAAAAGCTGGGGTGTGGGAGGAGTTCTGTGAGGTCATGTAAAAAGACTTTCTGTCAGCCTCAAAGAAATTCTGGTAAACCATGAGACAACTCAGAAAGGGAAGACAGGGCCTTGCCCAGATTATGGTTAGCAGGGGTGGGGAACTGCTGACCTTGACTGAGTACATCATCAAATGGTGGAAGGAGCACTTTGAAGAGCTTCGGAGCCTGACTGACATGCCCTCTGTGGAGGAAGCAGAGCTGGAAGAATTCAGGAGGTGCCTTGCTCATCTCTCTCTCTGATGGAAGTCACTGAGGTAGTTAAACAGCTCCACAGTGGAAAGGCGCCGGGGATGGATGAGATTCGCCCTGAGATGCTGTAAGTTGGCATGCCTCTTCAATGTTGCATGGTACTCAGAAACAGTACTAGTGGACTGTCAGACAAACTTTAAAAAAGCAGACCAGAGAGTGTGCTTCAATTTATCAGGGAATTAACACTACTCAGCCTTCCTGGGAAAGCCTATGCCAGGGTGCTGGAAAGGAGACTCCGACCAATTGTCGAACCTCAGATTCAGGAAGAGCAATGCGGATTCTGTCCCAGTTGTGGAACACTGATCCAGCTGTTTACCCTTGCTGAGATACAGATACATAGACATCTGATTTAGTGCCTTAGTTTGATAGTCTGATAAATTGCTGTTAAACTTGTATGTGTTTATATATATGTGAGTGCTTGTGGAAGTCAGCTCAACTCCAAGTTCATCTTATTTATTTAAAAGGGCTTTTAGTTACTTTTAACAACATGATGTAGCATGGCCGTAGAGGCTGGAGCTAAGCCTTTGATTCCCCACTGCATATGATTGTTTTATGCTAATTGAGCCTGCAAACCGACAAGAAGACCTCTTTTATCTGAGGGTGTCATTGCTTAGTTGCCCCAAATCCTGCTGCAAATCACTCCTCTCAGATAACTCAGCAGAAAACCCCCACATCTTAGTAAAAGTCAGACTCACCGACTCCCTTAAACAAACAAGCCGACCTGAGGAACATCTAGAACATCTAGAGACCAGAGAATCATGTTCTTTTGTTAGAGACACACACACACACGTACTCACACACACACACACACACACACACATACACACACACTCACACAGAGACAATCTCTTTGAACAAGAGAACTTCCCCCAGCCTAGACAGGTACTGCAACAGAAACTATCCTGAAAGACAATCAACTAAAGACTTAACATAACACTGTTCCACAGAAACTTCACACCTCTCTGTCTCTCTCTTTTGATCTGAAGACATGGCATGTTTAAAGTAAGCTGTAAGTACTGTGTGTTGTTTGATTTGGAAGGATATTTGGACCACATCAAGTCACATGGTATTCCAGCAGAGATATTAATCAATCAAATCCTGTTATGTGTAATAACTTTCTTTGCTTCAGCTGCTGAGGACTGATCAACTCAACTTCTGGGTCAATGTAGCGCCCTCCTGTGGTCAAACACCTCCATAACGTCTGAGTGATTGCCTAATTGTCTTTCAATTTATTATTTGTTTTGACCCCTGATAAATTCTGACATCTGATTTAGTGCCTTAGTTTGATAGTCTGATAAATTGCTGTTAAACTTGTAGCAACTGCTTAGGAACTAGTTTGTGCATGTTTAAAGATAAAAGAATGTAGGACCAATAATAAGTATTAGCTGATAGAAGGACAAATTGCTGTATTGAATGTTTCTATATGTGGGTGCTTCTGTATAACTGAAGAAATTGACGATGGATGATAAACAAATTCAGATTATTTAATTAGGGAAATAGAATGAGTTTGGGAACTCTCAGAGTTCCAGAGTAACCTGGAAGGCCAACACTTGCTCTGCCCCCTCTGAGTATATTTACAGCTCAGCTGGAACCCGGTCTCTTTTTCCTGCTGTTGTTTGCATGACCTCTTCACCCTGTCCTCCATCCCCATTGTGTCCTCCTCATTTCTCTTATGTTCCATTATCTCGTGACCTGCACAGTCTTCGTCTTCTCTCCACTTATCTTCCTTCTCAGTATCTCCTTGTAAGAACTTCCCCACCACTCTATAGTCCTCTCAGCTAAAGTTATGATGTCAGTCAGGTTAATCTTATGACCCTCCAGGAGCAAGGCAACGACCGAAATCAGTGACCCGAAATCAACACGTGGAATCCCAACTCAGGATTCCATGTGTCAATTTTGGGTTTCCCGCTGTGATCAACACAGGTAGAGCCTACTCACATTGCCATCCAGCCAAGGGATTGACTCAGCTCTGGGTTTCAGCTGCGAAGGCAACCAAATCCCATCGAACCCCGGTCCTTAATCAGCCCCTGGAGATGCTTCCTGGACAGCTGAGTTGAGGGAGAAAATCTTTCATTCATCTACAAGGGTAAGCCTGGTTTTTCCATTCAGAGTGATCCTGAGAAACTTGCTTTGACTGTCCTTTCTTCTCTTTATAGGTTAGGAATAACAATGAGTTATTTCAGTTCTCTAAAAGTACTCCTTACTCCTCCATCACCAACCATTTCTGCCTTGATCTGAGCCGGCTTGACGCCGTAAAGTTTACATGTTTGAGTGCCTACCTCAAATTGTTTTCTTTCTGTTTGGTGTGTTATTAAATTGTTAAAACTCAGTCAGAGCTTTGCATTTGTTTTCTTTGTGGTAGAATCTATCTTGCACAGACCAGTGTATTCACCTCCTTCAAACTGGTTGAATAATTCATAAAGACATGTTTAATTCTACCAGGTGGTGGCCTCGACTTTTATGATTATAATATTTATTCTGTGTCTTTACTTCTGTCCTGGCAAGAGCGATTAACGCTACAATGGTAAAAGATAGCCTGTTTTTCTCAACTGATTTCTATGAGCAAACACAATCCTAAAGTTTTATTTGATACCATTAGCACCATCGTCACTCCTGTAACACCTAGACCATTCCAATTTCTTCAAATGAAGACTGAAAATTTTTTCTGTTTTTTTATTTAAAAAATCAAAGATGCTCAGAATAGCATCTTACCTTCCTTTCTACTGCCCTTCCAACTCAACCAATTGTTTTAGAAAGATTTTCTCCAATTTCACTCAGCGATCTCACCAAATTAGTGGATAGTATGAAACCATCCTCCTGTTCTCTTGATATTTTACCAACTTCCTTGTTTAAAAAGGTTTTTCAGTCTGTTGGTCCTTGTATGCTCTCTATAATCAACAGCTCACTGGTGTCTGGTCGGCTCCCTGCTTATTTAAAAAAGTAAAAAGCGGAATTTTTCTGATTGTAATCGTTCGAAAGTAGTCATTCTAACAAGCATTCACCATCACAACAGTTTATCCTTCTGCTACTGACCATTTTCTTGAGTTAAGTGAACTCTTTTATGCTTTTCTGAAGAATAATTTGCTAAACTGAGGTAGTGAAAGTTTATCTTCCATAGACTGTTTGTCCCTGCTTATTTTAAAAATGCTCTTGTTCAACCTCTTTTAAAGAAGCCTAACCTTGATTCCTCCCTTTTTAGTGGATATAGACCTACAGTATTACTAAATTGCCTTTTATTGCAAAAAATTTTAGAAAAATAGTTGCTAAGCAGCTCACAGCTACTTTAGACAAATTTATAAATTTTTGATAAATTTCTGTCTGGTTTCTGTGGAGTCCACTCCACTGAAACAACTCTTTTTAGAGTCTCAAATGACATTTTGATGCGGAGAATTTTCAGTTCTGCTGCTCTTTTGTGTGGCGTGCTCCAGGACTCTGTCTTGGGTCCTTTATTATTTGTTTTATACATGCTCCCACTTCAAGAAATCATGAAAACTTTTGAGGGTATTTCTCATCACTGTTATGCAGATGATTCAATTCAACATTTCTTTTAAGCCCCAAAATATTTCAAAAATTCAAATTCTACAAAAGTGCATGGGTTGTATAAAGAGCTGGATGTCACTTAATTTTCTTTAATTTAATGAGGGCAAAACTTAAATCCTTATTTGTGTCCCAGCCAGTCTTGTCCCTATAAGGTAGCTGATAACCTTGGTATTCTTTCCACTTTTGTTAAAACTACTGTTAGGTAGCTTTTGATCAGACTCTGACTCTTGACATTCATGTCAAATGGCTGATCTGTTATAGTTTTTATCATTTAGGGAATGTAGTAAAACTCAGTCCCATTGTACCTCATCATGAATTGAACATGATTATTCATGCATTTGTTTCATCTCATTTAGACTACTGCAACTCTCTTTTTACATGCCTCAGCAAAGCCTCACTGGATCGCCTGCAGGCTGTACAGAATGCTGCCGCAAAACTTCTGATCAGATCTTCCAACTGGTCCCATGTGACACCCATATACTGATTTCACTGCATTGGCTCCCCATTGGATTCAAATTCCAATTTCAGGTTTTGACCGTCACTTTTAGACCTCTGCATGGACAAACTCCTCCTTACATCAGTGAACTGTTACAACCCTACATCTCTAGCAGGACTTCCAGCTTCTCTGATCAGGACTTGTTCTGTTGTTTCTGTTAGTTGCTGGGGGGAGGACTGTGACAGGCAGAGCTCAGAGTTTGATGTTTGATGAAGAGTCTCAATGCAACTACAACGTGTTCATTGTCCTCACGTCTTCATTTAAATACACTGATCAGCTGAGTGTTTTTATCTATCAAATGTAATGATCACTAAAGCATGTGAGACAAATACAGTTTAAAACATCATCAGATTTTATAGATTAAATTTACTGTCAGACTGAAACGTCTTAATTTTTGTGTGACAATGTGTTTATGAATCACTTCCTGTCATGTAAACCTATAATTAAAGTAAAATAATTGAAAGGAAAAATTTCTTATTATGAAACAAATGTTTGTCCTCAAATGTGTGTGCATAATTATTGCCACCCCTTCATTTAATACTTTGTACAGCCAAGATAACATCTGAGTCTTCTCCTGTAAGCTTCATGAGGTTGGAGAACACATGGTGAGAGTTCTGAGAGCATTCCTCCATCCAGAATCTCTCCATCCTTCAGATTTCCATTCCTCCATCCAGAATCTCTACATCCTTCAGATTTCATCCCTCCATCCTGAATCTCTCTATCCTTCAGATTTCCATCCCTCCATCCAGAATCTCTACATCCTTCAGATTTCCATCCCTCCATCCTGAATCTCTCTATCCTTCAGATTTCCATCCCTCCATCCATAATCTCTCTCTCTCCATCCTACAGGTTTCCATTTCCTCCATCCAGAATCTCTCTCCATCTTTCAGATTTCCATGCCTCCATCCAGAATCTCTCTCCATCCTTCAGATTTCCATCCCTCCATCCAGAATCTCTCTCCATCCTTCAGATTTCCCTCTCCATGCTTGTGGACTCTCCTCTTCAGCTCCTCCAGGTCTTCAGGGCTTTAGGTCAGGCTGGGATGGATTTTGTGTCTCTGCAGCATTTCTGTGCTGATGTTGAGGTTTTGCTTTGGATCGTTGTCCTGCTGAAGATCCAACCACGACTCAGCTTTAGCTTCCTGGTTCTGATTTAATACCCGCTGATACCTGATGGAGTCCATGACACCATGTATCCTAACAAGTTATCAGGGCTTTAAAAACAGCATCAAACTCCACAGTGAGATGAGCTACTTTTCTGATCATTCATCTACACCAAACCTCCTCTGCTGTCTGCTGCAAAAAAGCTCTTTTTGTCTGATCTGACCATAGAACTCAGTCCCATTGAAAGTTCCAGTAACGTTTCTCAAACTGTAGGTGCCTGAGTTTGTTCTTTGATGACAGCAGACTTTTTCCTGGAAAAACTCCCAAACAACTCATAGTTATGTATGATCATAGTTTTGGAGACTTTCTGACCCTAAAATCCAGCTAACATCTGCAGTTCTCCAGCTGTGATGCTTGGAGATTCTTTGGCCACTAGAACCACCATCCTCATCCTCATCATCTTCCTCACTGTGTGGGTTTATTATGTCCTCTTCCAGGTTGATTCTTAACATCTCCAGTTGCTTTAACCTTATTAGTTATTGTACTGGTAGCCAAGGCCGTATGCAGGGTTTTAGAAATACCGAGGTCCAAAAACTGAGCCTGCTAGGGTGGTTCGGGGGCATGCCCCCCCCGAAAAAATTGTTATTTCCCTGATCTAAATACCTGCATTTTAAAATGTTTGGAGATAAAAATTTAATAACAGTAGCTTTAAAACCATGTCAATCAGTAGCATAAACGATCTGTCTCTGCTTTTCATAACCTGTTCCCTCTGTCTCATGTCCTCTTGTCTCTCTGTCCTCAGCATTACAATCATTCTTTCATCTCTCTCTCTGTCTTCAACTCTTTGCTCTCTCTCACTCTGTATTCACTGCCTGTCCCTTTCTCTGTGACTTCTCACGTGTCTCTTCTGCAAAAGTGTATTAAAATAATTTAGTAAAATTATATACACCTTCTTTATTTCATCTTTGTGTTTGAGTTTGCATCATTTTGGGTTTGATTATAGAAATGTGTCTCAAACAGTACATAAACACAAGCAAAATGTGTGTTATACAATAATACTATATTACCTATAATGATGCTAGGTGTTTTGTGTTGTTGTTAAACTGAGCCTTTAGGTTCCACTGTAAAGAATGTAAAGAAAAGTAATTCAATTAGATCCCAGAGAGCGAAATTTCCAGGGGTAGAAATACTACCCATTACCACTACCCATGGAAAATAGTTTAAATCATACCTTAGAATGAGATATTTCTTGACTAAGCATCTTATTCAGTACATTTTGGGGGTTAGGGTTAGCCAATAAGCCGTGATCCTCAGTTACGGTAATCAGCTGCTGAAATAAATATCATGTTTACCGGTACATGGAGTATTTTCAGAAAATCACAGGAATACTATGACAATACCCAGAAAAACAGGTAATTTGCTAAACATATAAATTGATGGAACAACATCAATTTATATGGCTGAGGGAATTCCAAAACTCCGGAATATCCAGCACATAGACAGACCCGCTTTGACTCAGGTACAGGATCTTCTTCTTCTTCTTCTTCTTCTTCTTCTTCTTCTTCTTCTTCTTCTTCTTCTTCTTCTTC
>VXCM01004438.1:44021-81181 GCA_014773175.1 Lucifuga dentata
CACACACACACACACACACACACACACACACACACAGCAATGAATACAATAAATTAAATAAAAATACGTAAACATTACATTACCCCAGTTACACACACACACACACACACACCGCCAAAGGCCCATTCACTACTGTTATTAAAACTTGCACACCAAAACAATTTCACAGGAACATGAAAATTATACAACAATCATAAGAAGATTTAAACATTGTTTGGAATTAGAATCCACCATACAGTAAATATGGTAGATTCAGGATTCAAACTCGTCTCTTATTGTCTGTGTAAAACTTGGGGCTGCAGCGCTAGCAGTGACGCCACAAGAGCTTTGCACGTGGATGTATTTGTCATGTATGACTGAGCACGTCATCTTCTACTATGATTTTTTTTCTTCACTAGTGTTCACTTTGAAGCTTCCAGTAATCGACACATTTTCAACACGATTGGCTGGAACGCTTCAGTGCTTCAACAAGGCTTCATCTTTCCACCGCTAGTTCTCTTGTGATGGATGATGGTAGGTACATACCAAAGTATTTTTCCTCCTCTCCTCCCCTGCATTCCTACCCAGAAGTGTGAGGCAGAGGATGGGAGGAGAAGAGGGGAGGAATGGAGCAGGACACGAGAGACAGGAGAATTGTGATTTATGTTTCTTTCGCCATCATCATATGTGACGTCCATCGATGATGAAATGTCCAGTCACAGCTTTTAGTCTTGCTGCACCACTGATCACATCTTCCACACACAAACGTGTGATACGAATTTTAATAAAGATGATCAGAATTCCATCAGATGCTGTGTCTGCATAAACCCACATCATTCCTGTAGGGAAACGCTTAAAACATTTACAGTTTAAAGTTTATCATGGCTACGTTTAAAATGATTTTTGCCTTATTTGAAAAGTTGGTTCTCATAGTCGTCATCATCTAGTTCTAAGTTTGTCATTTTCTTTAATAACAGGATTATTTTATGTTAAGTATGAATAATTATTAATAAAAAACTGTCCCCATTTCTGTGTTGGTCATTCAAACTGAGTGTAATAGTTTGTTTCAAACGTTTAAAAATGTTCAGCCGCCCTTTAATCGTCATATTCATACAAGCAGAAATATTCAGGAAATTTTGTCCAAACTGAAGTTCTATGAAGTCACTAATAAATGTTTATGTTGATAATAATGTGGACATGTTTGTGTTTTCTATAATGAAGGACTGTAGTTTGCTGTTAGAAAGGATCGCAGATGGACTGTGGTTTAATAAATCTGCAGACATGTTTGTTCATGGAGAAATCAGCGTCTGACAGACAATTCACCAGTTCACCTGAGTGTCTTTGCTGATCAGCATTGATGGGCGGAGTTAGTGGTGATGTCACCTCAAAACACTTCTTTTTTTTTTTTTTTTNTTTTTTTTTTTTTTTCCTTGAAAACACTTCCTGAAAGTATGCATGTATCCTCCACAGGAGGAGATGTTTGGAGAAAAAACAAAGCTCCTCCCCTCATTTCCTCCAGGTATGAGACAGCAGAGGAGAGGAGACAGCTTGGGTTTCTGGGTCATGGAGGAAAGGAGGATGGAGGAGAGGAGAGGAGGAGACATTTTAGTGCATTGGAGACGCACCTTGAGGGAATTTGGCCTGTGTGTCACCTCATATTTATACCCCAGTGAAACAAGAAGTTCATGGCTGACAACTTAAGTGTTCCTAACCACTCAGGGAATTTAAAAACCTAAAATATGAGGAATATACTTGTTAGATTTTACTCATATGACTTTTCCAGGGATGCAAATAATTATGCACATATATGTGAGAAAAATATTTGTTTCATAAGAATTTTTTTCCTTTCAATTATTTTACTTTAAAGGTTATATTTTTGTCATATTTTGAAGACAGAAGAGACATTTTTTTCACAGCTTATTTTGATTTATTTACCAGGAGTACCAATGTTAATGGAGAGTACTGTCATTCTGTGCAAAGCCCATTTTTTATCAGTATTTCTCTGCAGCTCTGACAAGGTTTCGTGGTTAAAACTCATGGAAACTGTTGTTCATGAATATTTTTTTGAGAAAGACAGATGTAATTTAATGCTTTACAGGAAAAAGAACTGATCTACTGGAGCAGAAGCTAATCCAGACATGGAGTAGGATATAAACTCTGTTAAGAAAATACAAGTGGAAGCTGAAACCAGACTCTCCTGGTCTGCTATACTTGGAGCTCCTCTGCTGCTCTGCTCACCGAAAATAACCAGCATCCAATTCTCATTTACTATACAAGCCTCCTAGCATTTCTACACGCTATGCTAACCACATAGCTAGACAGAAACATGTAGCTAACATTTGTAGTGTTGACATAGCAAAGGTGATATGAGTAGCAATCTGTGTTAGCGTAGCTCATGGTAATCGACCAGGTGTGGCTAATTTACTAATCTTCCACCACTAAACCAACTGGTTTAAAGGACCATACCGGCCATTTTTCATGTATGAGCCTAATATATTCAATTTTCATACTTGTAAGGTTACTGACAGTCATTTCCCAAAGCATACTACTGGAACGGTGAATTAAAAATGTTTTTCCTACCTTCCAGACCTCCATTGGTTTCAGTTCATTCTGCTATTAAAATCAACTTGTTGATACTGTAAACGTTCTTGGGATAGGTAATCCATCATCACCAACAAGACGTGTATTCAGGTTTTTTTAGAAGTTATGTAATTTTAGTGTTTAAGCTCAATAAAAAGCGTGGAGTGAATGTATGCCTCCACCGGGGAATATAGTCCCAAAAGAAGACCTGCGTTTATGGAAAAATTTAAAGGACCGTGACTTCATAAGGCTGTGTAACTATTAGCAGGAGAAACATGGATTTTTAAGGTGGGTGTATCACTTGAATATTTGATTTTGAAAGATTAAGAGATTTTGCAAAATATCAGAAAAGCTGAAATACAGTTTTATCCTTTGGGAAATGATTGTCAGTAACGTAACATGTATGAAAACTGAATATATTAGGCTCAAACATGCAAAATGGGTGGTATGGCCCTTTAAATAAATGGTTTAGATTTCAGGAATGGTTTAGATTTCACAACAAACACAATGTTTTATAAAATTTTCAGACATTATAGTCAAAACCACCATGGTAACAAGTCTCTTTCCAACACAGCACAACTCTCTGTCAACAGACAGATATGCGCTAACAGTTTGTGTTCCTCCATCAGTCTGTTCATCAGTCATCTATGTGGCAGGTTTTCCGGCAGAATGTCCAGTGATGTTCCACTGTGTTCTCATTGGCCCTTTCGCTCATGTGGTGAACACGTGTGTTGCGTATTGAAAATCCCTGCAAAACGAGATGGACAGACAAACATTTCTGTAGACTGGTTACTGATAATCATCTTTTATGCTAGTGAAAGTTCAGTAAAACACACTTAGGTGTCACAGATCAAGTGACAATCCTTCTTGTGATAAAGCTACAAACTGACATGTTTGTGGTATAAATTTTCCATCAGACAGTTGAGTCTAACAGTAATTTTTATCATTTTCTACAGACTTTCACATATGAAGGACATGACATGACAGTGACATACAGCATTGGAGATGAAGTCAAGCAGGTGGACACGGAGGCTGACTTCCTGTTGGTGGTCACATGGTCCAAAGGTGAAGGACACCTGGTAGTCTCTGGTGTCCATCATGTGTTTGTTCCACTTAGTAAAATTGCTGGAGATGGATTGCAACACAGCATGAACCTGCAGAGAGAAGGAGAATGTTGTGAATATTCACTTTGCAGCCTACGCTCCTGTTATTGCTGCCACCATGGCTGCCACTAGCCTTGGTAGTGATGGTGAGCTGAGTGATGATAACTGCCACTGGGTTGGAGTATTTGGACAACTTCCTGGTGCTGGACAGCTCCACCACTTCCTCATAAGTGTCAGTAGGGTAGAGCAGCAGAGGTTTGGGGTCTCCCAGGCACTGGATCAGGGGCTCAATCTGATAAAAGTCAGCCTCCTTTCTGAGTAGCTCCATTTCCTTGAAATCACATGGCAGTGTCAGCTCGGATGTCCGCAGGAAATTCAGGATATAGCTGGCACAGCAGAAAGTAGGGAAAAGCAGAGAAAACAGACTTAAGTTCCAAGTCTGAATCCCAGAAATCACTGCAGATATTACTAAGATATCTTAGTCCTTAGATATGGACTTCAGAATATGGACTTTCTGAAAGAAAGTCCCCACCCTCCCATTCACCATTCCAGTAGTATGCTTTGGGAAATGATTGTCAATAACTTTACATGTATGAAAACACACACACACACACACACATGTGACGCTGTGATGCAGTATCTAACTACCTAGCTAGCTACTACCACAGTGTGTAGCTACTACTGCCACACTGCGATGGAGGAGATGACAGACAGAGCAAGACGCTCTACCCTAACCTGAAAAAAGTTAGCTGCCAGTGTGGAGTTTTTTGGATTCAGTAACAAAGACAGGAAGTTGGTAGACGCCCCAGTCTGCAGGANCAGTGTGGAGTTTTTTGGATTCAGTAACAAAGACAGGAAGTTGGTAGACGCCCCAGTCTGCAGGAACCGCCAATCGACAGGAACGCTAAAGGGGGCGATACCACCAACCTGTTCACCACCTTCACCTCCATCATCCTGCAGATTTCACCATGGTAGAGACAGGAAGTAGCAGTTAGCTTGCTAGCCCTGAAACAGGAAATGTTCCATGAAGGTCTTAGTTGTGTTGTTAAAGCTAAGTTATCATGGCGTTGGACTTGACAGGATTTTCTCTCTCCTGGTTATTTGTTAGGCAGCATCAAAGAAGTGAGAGAAAGCAGGGATTCAGGTCAGCTAATGCTGTTTCAGTCAGTAGAGAAGCAAAGAAAAGCAGACATGGCTAATGCAGGTCATTCATTTGCCAAAAAAGAGAGAAAACACACCATAAAAGTTAAAGATGAATTTGACTGATAGCATTATTATTACTTTGTTTTTCAAGTTTTCTATAGATACTGCAATAATATTGTTGTCGTGAATTCTTTTGGCCATGATAATCATGTAGTGAAAACCTGATATCGTGACAGTCCTAATTTGTGTTATAATCCTTGAATAAGTGTTCATGGATAAAGTGTATGAGTCTGAGTGTTTCCAGCAGGAAGCAGCTGTGTCTGTGGCTGTAACAGGATGTATGAGTATGGGAGAGAGAACAACACGAAGTGGCAGGATGTCGACGTGTCCACTTCCTGATGCTGACACAGCCGCTGTCAGCCTGAACATGTCTCCATAAAAGACTCTGTTGAATACAGATCAAGTAAAACAAACATCTGCTCATACAATTTGCCCAACCAGCAACCAACACACCTAATGAATAATAATGAACTGTTCCTCAGATTGGTTCATCTGTCATTATCTTTGAAAATTATGATTGTAGGAACAGTACAAAAACAGTGAGACGTTTGAGCTTCAGGGCAGATCCCTGAGCCAGGGATTAAAGAGAAGGACCCAAACATGATGAAGAAGCAGCCGTGAGTGCAGACATCCTGGTGCTTTGGAGCTCCAAACACAGCAGATAGATCCAGGTTTTTCTCTCTCTGATGAAATAAAACGAGGATTTTTGGACAAGGATACATGACAGACAAATCAAAGAGATTTCTGTTAGGAGGATCCATTTTTCTTGATTTTTCTTGGGTGACATTTTTCTTATATTTTTTGATTTTTTTATATTTTCCATTTTCCTTTTTGTATTTTTCTCTTTTCAAAATCGTAAACCTGCTTTGTAATTTTTCTACAAGTAATAGAAGTATGTGCAAGGTTAGGAATATGGTAAATGTTTTGTATTTCTACATTGGTATCATTTACTGATTTGCTGTTTGCTTTTGCATTTTCCAAATAAAGATTACAACTTGAGGCTAAAGTAGCTGAAAGACTCTCCTCATTGATGTAAAAATAGCAGGAAGTGTTGCCTAAGTCAGGTTCAGCTGTGTAGTTTTCTTAAAGGACCATACCACCCATTTTGCATGTTTGAGCCTAATATATTCAATTTTCATACACGTAACATTACTGACCATCATTTCCCAAAGCATACTACTGGAACAGTGAATTAAAAATGTTTTTCCTACCTTCCAGACCTCCACTGGTTTCAGTTCATTCTGCTATTAAAATCAACTTGTTGATACTTGAAATATTCTTGGGATAGGTAATCCATCATCACCAACAAGACGTGTATTCAGGTTTTTTTTAAAGTTATGTAATTTTAGTGTTTAAGCTCAATAAAAAGCGTGGAGTGAATGTATGCCTCCACCGGGGAATATAGTCCCAAAAGAAGACCTGCGTTTATGGAAAAATTTAAAGGACCGTGACTTCATAAGGCTGTGTAACTATTAGCAGGAGAAAGATGGATTTTTAAGGTGGGTGTATCACTTGAATATTTGTTTTTGAAAGATTAAGAGATTTTGCAACATATCAGGAAAGCCGAAATACAGTTTTATCCTTTGGAAAATGATTGTCAGTAATGTAACATGTGTGAAAACTGAATATATTAGGCTCAAATATGCAAAATGGCTGGTATGGTCCTTTAAAGGTTACCTTGGACTCAATGAAATTAGCATTTCCTTAGCAACAAAAGTATATCTGTTGTCGTTAGCTAAAGTTCNCTTGGACTCAATGAAATTAGCATTTCCTTAGCAACAAAAGTATATCTGTTGTCGTTAGCTAAAGTTAAAGTTCCTATGTGACATGAATAGGGCCATGCTGTGTAGCTATAGGAGAAGTAGGGAAGGCTTTAGGAGGAAGACAGTAGTGAGATGAATAACCTCCATTCTAGCCTGGTTGTTATGATTACAATTGTATTCTATTCTGGTAGGTAGACTAATCAGACAGCTTAGTGTGAGGATTAGCATGAACCTCTGTACTGAGGTGTCAGGGTAACGCACGATACAGACATGATACTCACCAAAAATGACAACTGTGAGCTTTGTGAGAATTACAGGTAGACCAGCGGATCTCAGCTACTCCAATAAATACATGAGCTCACTGTTCTGGAATTTTTGGGGTCACTGATTGTGGGAATAAAAGTAAAAACCTTCATTTCTGTTGATAATTTTTCTGTATATTATTTTATTAACAATGTTTTTGTTTTTTCATTTTTAGAGTAAAAATGAATGTTAAATCATGCCTGCAGTGGTCAGTCGGTGAGCCAAACATACAGATTGCTGTTTCCCTCGTTTGGGTTCAAGGACTCATGTTAACTGAACAAACACAACGAGCAGTGCGAGTCCTCTGGCCACAAAAGTTTTTAACGTTTGGCTTGAGTTTGAATTTTTACTGTGAAGAAGAGAAAACAGGGCAGTCTAAGAGAAAATGCTGGTTTCACAAGACAAACGAAGCTGAAGACTGAGCAGTCTGCTGGGAAACAGAAGCCTCTTTTGCTAACTCTAATGTTAGCCCTGCCGGTTCTGCAGCTAGCTTAGCTCCTGCTCTAAGGGATGCCAGCAGTGACATAATGTCTGAGGAAAGAGACTGTCATAGTGATAAAGTGGACCAGCAAGACAGTCCTCCAATGTGCTGTGAAACAGGGCACGAATCACCGACCTGCTGCAGAAGTCAGCAGTGGATATGCAGAAAAACTGGTATGAATGGCTTTTCCTACAAAATGGGAATTTCTAATGTGTCCATTGTCAGGGATACAAAACCTCTCCTTGCTGAAAAGGGAGCTGGTATACATTTATCAGAGTGGATAAACGCTGACATGCATGGCAACACGCAGCAGGATCAACTCTGCATAAAATTCTGTAAAAGCGATGGACGTTGCCTAAACAAAAGATGTGATTCCTGGAAACACACCGGTCAGACTCCATACAGCAGGTCAGACTTCCTCACGCTTTAGCATGTGTGAGTGAAATGGGCCAATCAAAAGTCTTGCTGTGCAGAGAGCCTGTCATCACTCCTCTTTGTGGATTTATTTATTTTAAGCATGTTTGAGTGTCTGTCTAGAAAAGCACTCTACAAAATGTATTATTATTATTATTATTATTATTATTATTATTNGAGTGTCTGTCTAGAAAAGCACTCTACAAAATGTATTATTATTATTATTATTATTATTATTATTATTATTATCATCACTAGTGTAGTGCCTGTTCAAAACATGTGTGTTGGGAATGACCCAGTGTCATGCCGAAAACTGCATCCCTGCCGAGAATTGCATCACCACTTGCGGACAATGGATCATATGTGTAATCAAGACAACATTTATTCCTTTGAATAATTTTATCAAACGGTGTTTCTGGCACTTCTTAGAATAACAATAATACCTACAGTAAGTCTACTGGGCAGCAGTGATTCAGTCCTTTCACTCTTATTTAGTTATTTCTGCTGAAAAATGCATCCCCTCCTTTCTCAGACCTGAGACTTACATTCACCAAACTCCCCGTCTCACAAAAATAACCTCAAATATGAGTTTTTCATGTCATTTCATTCCTTCATCTTCAGAAAATTATTTACAGCGGGGACGCAAACCTCGGCAGAAGTGGGGATGCAATTTTCAGCACAATACCAGTCTTCATGGTGTATGCCGCAGCCTGTCATAATTTAGTTCTGCATGTCCTCATGAGCTAGCTTTGTTTGCTGTAACCATGGACCGGAGCATATGCTGCTGCACCCAGAGTGTATCCTGCCACATGGACTACTTTTTATCAGCACAGCTCAATTTGAGAACCGCTCATCCAAACAACTNCTGCCACATGGACTACTTTTTATCAGCACAGCTCAATTTGAGAACCGCTCATCCAAACAACTTCACTCGTGACACTGCATGTCCTTGGGTCCTGAACAATAAAGCTGCTGAATATCAACTTCATACAGAGACGGGTTCTAGAATTGGTGCCACGAACAAACAGAGATTTCTGCCTTTACAGTTAGATTATATGCACCACCTTCAGAAAATTTAACCCCACCGTGGAATCATGACTAAAGGAGCATACCAATTATTTAGCAGTTTTTGTGTGTGAGTGTGGGGAGGGAGGAAGACAGAGACAGAGAGAGAGAGAGAGAGNGGGAGAGAGAGAGAGACAGAGAGAGCAGGCGAGACAGCGAGAGAGCTCGCATGTTTAATAGCCATGTCACATTTTATCTCTAACTAAGCACTGTAAATCTTGCTTTTTCTCACTGTTACTTCAGAGAAAAAGTGTGAAGGATGCCATGACTGGCAAAGAGGGACTTCTACTTTGCTCTAGCTCCAATTTCTGCCATATTTTACACATTCTACCTGAATGCACCTGGAAGTGCCAGAAAACTGCTTTGTATAACTGCATACAGTTTTATACAAAGAAGCAGCAACATGCCCCTAAGCAGCATTCTGTATCATTTTCATGCTTTTTCATCTGCTTTTCTGAGTTGGCATCAGCAGCGGAGCCGTTACTTGCTCCTTGTGGGGGAGGGGCTCCATGTTTGAAGCTCTGTTTCACACTGAGCCTGGTCACGCCATCTGGTTGAAAGCTGCAACAGCTGCAATAAAAAAAAATGACTAAAACTTTATGAGGAAAGGCTTGATTGAAATAAAAACCAGCATGGAAGCTTCAAACACATAAATTTAACTTCTGTGTTAAAAACTATACATCCTGTGGTAGAGTTCTGTTGAGCTCAAAGGACTCGATGTTACAATCCCACTTATTGCAACCAGCACTGGTTAGCCTGCGTGGTGGTGGAGGGGAGGGGGTACACACATCATTGAGGTCATCAGATCCTCCTCCTCCTTCTTTGATGTTTTGTTAATAGGTCCACAACATCTCCAGTGGGCTCAAGGTGACACCTAGCCAGTTCTAGGTGGTTACCAGGGCAGTTGCTATGGCATTCTGGGCGGTTGCTGGGGGGTTGCTATGATGTTTTGGTCAGTTGCTAGGTTGCTGAACGAACTGAGACATTAAGTCTTCTAAATGGCATTGATACCCATCTAGATAATCTTTCTGTTTCAAATCTGCAAGCTTAAAAATGGCACAAGCCATAGGGCTGGGCGATAAATCAATTTAATCGATTAATTCATGTTTACATTTTGGCACAATGTGTAAAATGGCTGAATCGCAAAATCGAGATTTTTTTGAAAAAAAAAATCTAACTATTTTTAACGGGGAAAATGCAGCAGCGGGTTGCTCTGTCAGTCATGTCCGTTCCCATTTTGTGCATTAAACCCATAACCTANAAATGCAGCAGCGGGTTGCTCTGTCAGTCATGTCCGTTCCCATTTTGTGCATTAAACCCATAACCTATATAAATCTTGTTTATACTTTCTGCGAGTCCGTGAGGATTGCTACTCTGCCTCCAGCAGATGTGGTTACCAACCTTACCAATCAACCGTCCATCACGGTCATTGATGCCACGCCCACGAAGCTTTCAGCAGGTCAGACAGGTCAAGATGCCAACAAACACTTTGACTGAAGATGAGCTCGTTTCTAAAACAGATAAGGTCAATTCATCACTTCATCATTTAGAAGTGGTTTGGTTTTTCTTCACGGCGTGCAGCAAACCAGCGTGTCTGTAAAGTTTGTAGGAGCTGCAGCTACTAAAAGTAGCAGCACTTCAAATGTATTGCAGCAGTTGCAGTAGAAACATGCAGCTGAGTGGCAGCAATGCAGCGCTGAGAGATGCAGATCTGCAGTCAAAGCGCAGCANACATGCAGCTGAGTGGCAGCAATGCAGCGCTGAGAGATGCAGATCTGCAGTCAAAGCGCAGCAAAAAAGCAAATGATGTTACTGCATCACGTTCCAGTGTCATGGTGTCTGATCAGAGGGTCTTCATATGGTGGAATACTGGAACATGTCAGAACATCAAGAGGCAGCAGACAGGCTGGTGTTCCTCGCAGGAACCTGGACATCGCTGTAAAAACCTTTTAGTTTAAAAGTTTTTTTTAGAAAGCTCTACAATTTTATTTAAAACTAACATTATTTGTTTTTATTATTTTAAAAAAGGAGATACTTATTTGAATTATGACTTGATTTTTTTTATTTTTTTATTTTTAGTTAGTTAGTTTGGAGAAAAACAAGCAAAATCGAGATTAAAATCAAGAATCGTCCATAAGTGTGAAAAAAAAAAAAANACAATTGAAAAAAAAAAAACAAAAAAACCTTGAAGAACCTGAAGAGCAACACCTGGGAGAGGCGGAGCAAAGAGCGTCCGCACTGGAGGAAATGTTGCATACTTCCTATCAGGAGTTACACAGGACCAAAACATACATTTCAGCACTTGAAGCTAAACAGAGGGAAGGAAAAAGCATTCCTTCATGTTTCATTGTTGGTGACTCAACCGGAAACTACTTCTAATCCTGTGGGTTTGTTGGTTTTTGGGGGCAGTTCAGAATGGCTTTGTCCTATAGCGCCACAGAAAGTCCCAGAGTTGAAGTGTGAGGTTACCATGCACCGTCTTCATGAAAGCGCAAGAACTACAAATGCACCACATAGACAGTCTGTTTAGGAGGTGTTGCACCACATCAGTGTTAAGCATAAACCAGGACTTATACGCACACGCATCACAGGGTGCAACCCTGAGACTCACCACCAGGGGACCTCAGGCCAAATCTTTTTTCCAAAGATTTTGTTAATTTATTTACCATAAATGCTCAAATAGTGACCAGGGCCTTTATTGATATGAATTGCAGAGAGAACCAAACTTTCATTTGAGGCAGGCCTTTTTTTTTTTTTTTTNCCTTTATTTCTAATTTAATCTGTACATATAAAGGCCCAGATTCATAAACCGTAGCTCATCGCAATGCGCAAATATCATGGCGCAACCGTGTTTGCTCATTCATAAATGCCTGTTAGCGACATATTTTAGTGTTAGCCTTAAAGAGGCGTTACTGAGATATTTCCTTATTTACATGCCATGGTAGCTATTCATAAAACAAACCCACAAACTAAAATTAAGACTTGCTTCATTCTGGTGGTAAATTTCAGAATTATGAAATCCGGGTGACGTTTAAAACTTTATTTGCCTCACATGTGTTAGTGATCAGTAACTTTGATAAACTCACTCAGCTGATCAGTCAGTCAGTTGTTATTAAATGGTGAGTTTTGAACTGATCTGACACGTTTGGGCGCTTGAATCACCTCTCCTGCTATGCTGCGCACGTCTGAGTTCCTCAAATGCATGTTTATCTTCTATGTTAGTGTCAGTCTTTTAAAATGAGGATCTCTAAAGCAAGAATGTATGTTTCCTTTAAAACCAGATGAATCAGGATAAATGGTGGCTGATAAACATGCAGCAGCTCATTAACACGCTGATCTCNAAAACCAGATGAATCAGGATAAATGGTGGCTGATAAACATGCAGCAGCTCATTAACACGCTGATCTCCATCGGCTTTTACCTGTCACACCTCACAGCAACGTTGCCTTCATGTGACAGCGGTGCTGATTATGTAGGAGAAGTTTTATGAATGAGCTTTAATGATCACAGCACACATTAAGGCAACACTACACTCCCTATTGCCATTTTTTATTAATCTGGGCCACAATATTTTAGTAGGAAGCTCTCATTTTCTATTTGTGCTCATTTGTTCTGTTAAATTTGCTGTTAACCTCCTGTTAGCTGTGCTTTCCTCTTGTCAATTAGCAAGAGTTTGTCATTCTGCTTTTATTTCCAGTCTAATTGTTTTCAGATCAATATTAAAATGTCTTGCAGCTTCCTCACCAGAATTTACCTCTGCATATTGCAAAAGTCTCTCTTTAAAATTCAAATCCAATTTCCATCTTGGGGCCATGCTTCACACCAAAGTTTCCTTCTGCCAGTGTTATAGTAAATTAGTGTCCTTCAGTTTTCCTGCATAGAGGAGTGCATAATTTTTTCAGTCTGGGATTAAAATAAGCACCACAAGATCTATGTTGGTATGCACTTTTTTTTTTTTGATTGATTGTGTGAGGAATAACAGGAGATGTCCATCCTAATCTTCACACTGGCCAATAGTATCTTCTCCTGATGATGTGAGGAAGGTGAGCTGCAATGTATTTCCAACATCAAGCCTGTGGGAAATGAGATATTGCACTCTGGGCTGTTTGAGGAGAGGGAATCACTCTTTGAATAGCCTCTCCAGGGGTTTCTTACATTTTCCTTATATAAACAGGTTTTTAGGAAGATTTTCCTTGTTCCTTGTTTTCCTTGTCTTCTCAGAGAGCTTGGGCTGGGTCAGGTACTGCTAATATGTGTGGGTCTGTAAAGACCTTTGAGATGCTGGATGTGATACTGGGCTACAAATAAACTTGATTTAACTAAATTAATGTGCAGCTGTGATGTAGGTCACCGTCATCAGCCATGACAATATGAGTGGCTGGCAGAAGCCTCTATATTTTCCATATGGATTATCTAATATTGTGAAAGTTCCCCAAACTTACAAACAAAATTCCTTGATCACTGCATATACATTTCATTTTTCACAGCCCATTTAGAGAGCATCAGCACACACTAACACACACACACACACACATGCTTGTCCATGAGAGCGCTGTGCTCCCAAACTCACAGTGGCTCTTTAATTTAATCAGACTTATTTCCTGATGTCTGAAAATGTATTGAAGTTTGTGCTGCAGGTAAAAGCAGTAAAACCCGGTTCTTTACCTGCAGAAGGTACCTCTGCTTTCTGTCAGGTGAACAGGTATGGAGAATTCAATTATCGATCGAACCACGGGGAGACAGGCAGAGACAGAACGGGGGNCTCTCTCTCTCTCTCTCTCTCTCTCTCTCTCTCTCTGCCGCAGCTATCTGGCGGTACATGAATGTTACTACAAAATATACTAATATTTGCCTGGGCCAGTAACAGATGTACACCCATAGTGACTACAAACCCCACCTTCATTTCTTCGTGCTGACCACGCTCCCGATTATAGTTAAATCTCAACCATTTTGTGAATACTGGTTTTTATTTGAGCATTTATGGTATTAAATCATTTGAATTTCTAGGCTTTTGTCTTTGTTTTTCACAATGCCACTTATTTGAAATCCTATAACCATTTCTCAAGACACTGTTAGCTTTGGTGGAGATAGTCAAATACTGGTGGAGATGCCAAAACCTACAACATAATTTTGAAAAAAACAACTGAAGAAAACAAAACAACAATCAGCCAGCAGAGCAACAGAGGTTCTGCAGCTCATGAAGCTAGCTTCGTCGCTAACAACTGCACAACCACTGATGAAACTGCTCAGCTAGCAACAGAACCTACATAGAGATGAAGAGCTGGAAAGTCAGGAGACATCACCCAATGGAAAAGAAGAGCAGAGAATCACTGGCAACAGCAAGGAGACAACACAGACCACAAAATCACCAAACCTGAAGAGTACACACAGCAACAATGTCTCTCTGTCTCTGGATGTAGCATTAGGGGCTACACCTGAAGAATTGCATTGTATTTGGGTAAGCACTGCACCACTAATAATCAGAATAATAGCCCAATCAAAATAAAAATGCATCTGCTTTGTCAAAATAAAGATGCAGAATTAGCATCATCTAAGTGCATTTATAAATATCAGCAAAGACTGCTTTGTAAAGTAAGTTTCACCGACCGTTTGCAAAATGGTAAAAAAGTGGAGAGGGAGCAGTTATGTTATTCCAGCAACTGTAAAGTACCATTTCTTCTGTATATGTTACAGTGACAAAAGCTGCATTTACATGGACCCTAATATTCTGCTAATAATCAGAATAATAGTCCAATCACAATAAAAACGCCTCATGTAACCACCTCAATCAGAAGAGATTTGTCAATCCGGGCCAATTGGAAAGAATTTTCAATTGGATTGAGAGGGGTGGTTTAAACCTTTCGAAATCTGTTCAATCGGAAAATATTATCGATGAAAAAAACATGTAAAGGCTTAATCTGATAGTTTCTCTCTGGTTGGAATAAATATATTATTTCTACGAATATATTTTGTATATATATACATTTCATATAGATGAAATATATGAAATATATATATATATAATTTATTTATATATACATACATATACAGTATACATGGGGGTAACATTAGCTGACATTGTGTTAAGATGCTGCTTAATTAGAAAGAACAGCAGAAACACAAATCCTGTTCCCATTACACCATGTGAGTCCATCTGAAAACTGTATTAACAGGCAGAATGAATGAATGAATTAATTTAATTTTCTCCATAACATTAGAAAAAAAAAAAAAAACTACNAAAAAAAAAAAAAAACTACTTCTTCTTCTCCTATTTCCAGCAGATTAGACCCTTCACAGCAGGTGGAGCCACTTTGCGCATGTCAAAAAAGTTGATGAAATGCTTTGGGCGTGTAAATGCACATCTTATCAGATCACTTTAGCATCCATATGAACAGTTAAGGTGGAATCTGTAATCAGAATGATTTCAATCAGGTTGAAGAAATATTTGACCATGTAATTGGAAGCTTTTTTCCAAAAACATAGACCACTTCCAGCTCGACACAGCAGTCATCTTCAAAATCTAGACTCCAGTCCAGATCCAGACCGAACCACAACTGTCTCTGGACTCTGAGCAAATTCTAATTTTCATATGTATTATTTGTATTATCTATGACACATTGCTGCGACACGAGTCAAAATGCTCCACTATCACACTCAGCGTTCAGTCATCTTTATGACAGCGATGGGTTGACACGCTGTTGGTCTCATCAACAGTTGACAGCACAGCTAGTTTCATCAGCAGCACCTCCAACCTCGCCATATTAAATTCCCGGTAAACACATGCACATTATGTTATCTGTCTGATGCAAGATCAAACTGCATATATATATATATATATATATATATACATAAAGGCTTATGCCTATCACAACATATACCACAACTATATATGCAGACAGATGAAAAAACTAAAAAAAAAAAATTCCCAGTAAAAATTAGGATCCCTATCTGACCCTGGCTTGACTGACCTTAATAAACCAACCTTTGTCTTATTGAAAATTTTCTTTGTGGACCTTTAAAATTTGTATTTGAAGATCCCTGCACTAGGCACTAGAGGGACACTGGGGGGGGGGGGGGNGGGGGGGGGGGGGGATTTTATCCCAGTTTCAGAAAATCCTCCATAGCTGATATGATGTTATCATCTGGCTCAAACTCCAACATTATTTATCAATGTCCAATAAAAATTATGGCATTAATTGGCTTACAATTAATTGTTTCTATAGGAATACCAAATATTGTTATGAATATACATTTGATGTTTATTGTCTTTACCTTCTAAATAATTTTGAATCTCTTAACTTCTAACAAAATCGCTGATTGGAATGAGCCTCAAAACACCAGGGCCTCTATTACTTGCATTATTCACACACCGAAAGATCGGGCCATCGCGGTCAATGAAGTAGTTTCCGTGTGCGTCCCTGACGATGGGCAGGTCTTCTCGGAACATGGCTCCCAGCAGGGAGTCTGGGTGTCGCTGCAGCGTGGACAGAGATGTGCTGTACACACAACCACCCACGTTCAGAGTTACTGGCTCCCCCATCTGGACAGAGAAGGAACAGCAATTAGAACACAGATACTACCGCTGCCAAACAATTACTATGACAACCAACGGTGCTGCTGCTACTACTACTACAACTTCTACTACTGCTGTAACTCCATCTGCTGCTGTTACTAACCCACTATTTCACTTAGTCCCTCATGCTGAGATCCATTGGGAAAAACCATACCCCAACACGAAAAAGTGCAATGGAATGGTCATTCATCTTTAATTTCTAGCCGGAAACTGGGGCAAGATCCACTGTCCCCAACTTATCTGACATGAATGCACCTGATATCCCAACAATAGGCAACACACACAGTGAACAGTAACAGATTTCCCTTTGCATCATTTTGTGGTTGATAAAACATTTGGCCTACCTTACACATTTTTTCTTTTCTGTAATTGAACAGAAATAATTCATGTTGATCGCTTATAGATGTTTAGTCATAGACTTTTCATGCAAATTCAAACTTGCTGTTATGTGGGCAGAAGGAACTGGAACGCATTCAGATCAGAACTCAGGAGAATCAACTTGGAACTTTCTGAGTTATGACTACACTGGATCGCAGCATAACTGTCAGCAGTCAGCTAAACATTCTGCTTGCTACTTAGATGTCTAGCAACTTTTTACACACAATCCAAGGAAATACCAACTTTCAAAATGCACTTCCAGCACTTAAAAATGTGTAAAGGAAGATTGCATTTTTTGGCAAAACAAAACACATTTCAACATTGGAAAAAACAAAAGAAACAAAGCTCCTGGACAAGATTATTAAATGCCCCTTGTTGCTCTCTACCTCAGAGGACGTCATTTACCCAAAAGCACCTTCCACAATCCTCCAACCACCTCCTCCAAAAGCTAATGCTAAAGCTAGCTGCCTCCTCCTTGCCATTAAAATAGTAGCTGGCTATAGTGAAGTGAGCTGACAGGGAGCTTAATTAATAAAGTTTCTCTTAGTACGACGATTGTTGCTGGATTATTCTCCACAAATGACAGCGGCGTTGACCACTGTTGGTTCCAAAAAACATTCTCAGTAGCTTTTATTTTAGGAAGCGCTTTCATCAGAGCTTTTTCTTATCAAAAGGGGTCAAAACAGCCTTGGGAGGGAGAAAGTCTAATAAGGCTGCTGACTGCACAGCATGAATAAATTAAGATATTAAACTGTGCAAGCTAAACTAAATCCAAACTAAATCCAAGACCATTCTGGTCTTGGATTTAGTTTAATTTCAATGAAACAGTTTTTCATTGTTACGCCAGCACACACACCGCGTGGCCCAGATCTCCATTCTCCATCAGCACCCACACTGGCTGACTTGTTCGCTGACAGACTGTTTTTTCTGTTCAGGCTGCTGAGAAAAACATTTCCATCAACACCTGAAAAAAGCAGGATAAAGAACATGTGAGATGGTTGCTATGGAGATAAGCATTCAACTGATGTGCAGCCGTGGTACAGGCATCATATGGGTGAACATTCTCACCGTCTGCGTCTGTGATGAGTCCACACAATGCCAGCCAATGAGAATCAGGGGGTGGAGCTTGGATCGGGTCAGCCCATTGGCCCTCGTTTCCCAGATCTTCTTGGAAACAAGTGAAGAACCCAAACACGGGACAGACAGAAACACCTCCTCACATCCAACTTCTGAAAGTGGATTCAACTCTGGATAATAAAAGTTGCATTTTTATTTGCATATATGACACCAAAAACAATAATCTGTCAAATGTAGGAATATAAATTTTAATCAGTTTTCTTAATTGTTAGGCCACCTTAACAATAAATAATCAATTACCCATTAACACCTCTTGGGGATTGGAGGTTGTTGAGATGTTATCTCAACAACCTCTTCAGAGCGTTTGGTAAAACGTGCGGGGGCAGGGAAGAGTGCTGCAGCTAATGAGCAGAGGTTTTATGTAGCCTGCAGTGTTAGCTTTACTACATGCATCATTTCTGTTGAATTATAACGTTAAAATGTGGTCCTGTTAATCTGGCTTCCTGTGCCTCAAAAGCTGGCATCCCTCCACCGACCACGACATGGATCAGCTGACGTGTGGTTTATCTTGGTTCAAAGGGTGTGTCGGCTCACCAGGTCCTGCACCGTCCACCATGTTTGAAGGCAGATGGTTCACACGAGGTGTAAAAATGGCCCATCGTCTGAGTGAAAAACTCCAGCACAGAGCTCAGGTGTTTTGTGAACTAAAACCTAACTTGTTTTTTCCAGGTGGATTAAACAGAAACAGATAGTTTTCTTATCATCTACCATTATGTTGCTCTTTAATATTCAGCATGGTCACATTAACAGCTGGTCAGACTGACTGAACTGGTAGCTATTGAACTGGTCTATTTTAAAACAGGCCTTCATAGACAAAGTAACTCATTACTGCAGCACAGATATTAAAATTCATCTCCCATCTGTGAGTAAGTAAATGCCAACTGAAAGTAGAAAACATTCTTATTTACACACTGACCCACTTCTCCAAAAAAACCATGTAAAAACCATGTAAAACCATGTAAAAACCATTTACAAAGGAGTTGACCAATAATATTTTATATCCTGCAAATGAAGCAGCAATATACTTTATCAATACAAAGAAGAACATGAGTTTTGCTGACATGTACATCAACCAATTAAAAACATGAGAAGCGTGTGGGCTGCAGCCAATCACACTGCACTTCCACCAAGCACAATCACGTGAGTCCACTACCGCTGATTTACACGACCACACACATGTGACCTGATTCCAATCTTTTCCTCACGTGACATGTATCAGACACACTTCCTGAAGATGTAAATGGTAAAAAGCCACATGGAATCAGATATTCTCAGATCTGCTTTGGGCCTCTTGAATATGTGGAAATAAATCAGATACGTATCAGATATCCACCAATGCTGCTGTCTAAATCCACAGATCAGAATTTCCTTCCCATTCTGACTCCTACGTAACGTTCTGCTTTATCTGCATATGATGATGTCAGCATCAATATGATGACGCTCTCTGCAAACAGAAATGGAGGACATACTATATATATCAGACATGTTGATGTGTGTTTATGTCAAATAGATGTGTTAGTGTGTGATAACAGGCTCCTGTTACAGCAGCAAAACTCCCACTCCACCCACTTCTCCTCCGTGATTAACCGATGAACATACGTGTCCTGATGGAGAGATAAACGCTCACACAACATATCAGATGTTTCTCTCTGCATGTGAAAGTTTTAATCTGCTGATCAGATTTTAAATACTTCTCTCATTCTCTCCATTGAAGCATTTTTTTTTTACATGCGTCTCAGAAATGTGCACGAGTAGCTGCATCTGCTGCTACAGGTCAAAGGTCAAAGCNTTTTTACATGCGTCTCAGAAATGTGCACGAGTAGCTGCATCTGCTGCTACAGGTCAAAGGTCAAAGCCAAGTAAATACAGGTATCAGATATGAGCCACTTACAAAAAGAAAATGTAAATACGCAGAACAAAACAATCAGATCTAGGCAAAAAATCAGAATTCATCATGAAGACTTGTGGTATAAATCCAGCCTAGGTGAAAGCGTTGAAGGTTCTCCATATTCCTACCCCATGTTTTCATTTGAGGTCTATTTTCAAACCTCTGCAATACTTTAATGTACCAAAAATACACTGACACACTTCTCTCTCCTGCTGCAGCAAAAACAGGGTCTAATATCATGACTTGCATTAAAAATAGACCACCTTTGATGGGTAAATCCAAACAGTTCACAAACTTTTTCTTGCCAGTGTATATGAACTGAATATTTACAATGTAGTAGAAAAAAATCAGAGACTTTGCCTGCTAAAAAATGTTTAAAAAATAAGCTTCTGATTTTTTTCTGTTAAGCTGTAGACTGGGGTTTTATTGTGCAACAGAAATTCCCCTTAACTGATCTTAAAGGACCACACTACTGAAAGGTGAATTAAAAATGTTTTTCCTACCTTCCAGACCTCCATTGGTTTCAGTTCATTCTGCTATTAAAATCAACTTGTTGATTCTTGAAACGTTCTTGGGATAGGTAATCCATCATCACCAACAAGATGTGTATTCAGGGTTTTTTTTTAGAAGTTACGTAATTTTAGCGTTTAAGTGCAATATAAAGTGTGGAGTGAATGTATGCCTCCACCGGGGAATATAGTCCCAAAAGAAGACCTGTGTTTATGGAAAAATTTAAAGGACCGTGACTTCATAAGGCTGTGTAACTATTAGCAGGAGAAACATGGATTTTTAAGGTGGGTGTATCACTTGAATATTTGATTTTGAAAGATTAAGAGATTTTGCAAAATATCAGGAAAACTGAAATATGGTTTTATCCTTTGTGAAATGATTGTCAGTAATGTAACATGTATGAAAACTGAATATATTAGGCTCAAACATGTAAAATAGATGGTATGGTCCTTTAAAGCCTGTGAATTAGAAGCCAAATTCGTCCTCTTGCAAGGTTTGTTAAATGACCTGCTTCGACCTGCTGCATTACTTTGTTTTTAATGTAACTCAAATGTAATCATTGACGCACAAGTTTAAAATGTAAAACTAAAACTAATCTTTCCCAGTAACAGACGTGTGCTGAGGCTGGTGAAAATGCTGCACGATTTCTCCCATCATCTCACACCACGGCTGATCTCCATTACAACACAAGCAGCATGTTAAAAACTTCAGTTATCTCTGATCAATGCAACAAATGAACTTTTTCATGTCATGTGAATATATGATCAGATTAAATCAGAGTAAACGTACTCTGAGTCAGTATGTTTTTGTGAACGCTATACTCCAATAAAGGCAACAATGCAAGTGAGATGTTTGCATGCAATCAATAAGATTCTGTAGTTCAGCAAACATACATGATGCTTTACATAACTGGTGAATGAGGAGAGTCAACCAGGTGAGAAAATGCATGTGGAGGTCAGGAGTAATCTTCCTACTTCTGCAGATTTTAATCTATTTATAGTGTTTACATAATGTTTGAAAAAAGAATTAATTTATTTCCTTAATCTGATCATAACTGAGGTTTTAACCTGCATGGAAATTTACTTACTTCAATTATGACAAATTTACTGCCAAAATAAACTGGTTTACAATCAATTTAATTCAGGTATGTAAACATTATAATTTCAATTATTCTGATAACTCAGATTATAACCTTTACATTCCTGAATACATCGATTTACAATCACATATGAATGAATGAATGACTATATTTTTATTAAGGTGTCATACACACTCATGTGCCCAGCCCACATGGGCTTACAAGACACCATTACACACATGCCGGATACTTCCATATAAACGTATACAAACCTATACAATGATACCACAGCTCAAAGAAAAATTACAGAGTACCTACAATTACAGAGTACATACATACAGAATACATAATATAGGTTAATCCAAGTATAATCTAAGTATTGACATGCATGTAACAATACTCAGTTGTACCGTTTACATGCTTGAGTACTGTAAATCAATTTGCAACTGAATTAGTTCAGGCATGTTAAATTGTTATCAGACTTACTTTGATTATAAAGACTACATGCCTGAATAAAACAATTTACAATCAATTTAATTCTGGCATGCAAATATTATCGTTCCATTTACTCTGATATCTCTGAATATAACATTAACATGCCTGAACATAATCTATGTCTGTTACTCAGAGTGACCTTATTCTGATTTACACCAATTTCAATCTAAACATGGTGTTTACATGATGTTTGCCTTAATCCGAGTATAACCGAGGTTTTAGGTGCAGTTCAGTTATGACGTTTACATGTCTGAATAAATCAATGTAATCATAATCTCGGTAATGTTATAATAAAATTACTCAGGTTTACGCCGATTTCAACGTAATTATGGTGTTTGCATGGCGTTTGAAAAAATTTAATTTATTGTCTTAATTTGAGCATACTCGAAGTTTTGATGTGGATGTAAACTGCTAACACGATGATGACCTTTACATGCCTGAATAAATCGATTTATAGCTATATAATCTCGGTCTATTACTCAAACTGCTGCGATTTACAGCGATTTCAATTTAATTATGCTGTTTGCATGACGTTTGAAAAAAAATCGATTTATTGCCTGAATCTGAGTTTAATCTCGTTTTAACGTGCACGTAAACGCGCTGATTGATGGCAGCAGTGCACGCGCAGAGACTCGTACCCGCAGACCGGTCAGCTGTCGGGACAAACGTTTGGTTTATTTACCTGAGAGAAACGCGGCTGGTGTGCTGATGAGCTGCACAGTAGCTACATGCTAACGGCTAACGCTGCTGCGTCTGAATGAAGCTACATGAGGAAGCACTGCTGCTGTTAGCTACATCAGGCTAATGCTGCTTAGCATGCGGATGAAAGAGATGACTGTCATGTCTTACCTTCATCCGCTCCGTCACGGCTTTAACACAGCACAGGTGGAACTTAAGCTACCTACGCTAGGTTAGCTAGCTAGCTAACCGGTCTGTATACCTTACTGGCATATCACACAAGAAAAACAAACAAACTTCCGGTATGAAAAAAACAGAAAAACAAACTTCCGGTAAGATCTATCAAAACAAAACAGTGGTGGAAATAAACTTTTTTTTTTTTTTTTTTTTTTTTTTNTTTTTTTTAAGCACTTTAAGAAATGTCTTTAATCGTGAAATCACCTCCCCTTTTCCTTATTCTGGGGCAAAAACTCACAGTCATTCATTACAAGAAGCTGTGAACTTTAATCTTTTGGAGTCCAACACAAATTTCCCTTTGGGACAAATAAAGAATATCTTTTCTTATCTTAATCTGAACATTTGAATATCTATGATAAAAATCGGTGTCTGCGATTTAATTTGAAGAAACACTATACATGGTATAAAGAAGGAATAACGAAATTTGGCCAATTTTAATTATACTTTTATAACAATAATAATAATAACATTAATAAAATTAGTTTAAAATAGATGAAGTAACCCATTTTGAAAATATGTAAATGTAATATTACCTTTAATACCCATTTTCAGCTATGCAAATTAAATCTTATGGAAACTTTGAAGAAAAGTTATGTATGGCTACTAAACAAAACGTGTAACTTCAAAGCAACCAATTCTTCTGTTTCAGAAAGGTTTCATATCTAAAAAAAATAAAAAAATTTGAGGGTTTATTTTTAGATTCCTGCGGTAGCATATTTAACAATAACCTTGTCATGACATACTAGATATAGTTAATTTATGGTTTATATTGTTTTTGTGTAGTAGCCAGTGTAAGGACATTTAGGAAGTATATCATCCAAGTATATTTAAAAAGCTTTACAAATGCATTACAAATGTCTTATTGTGAAAATTTTGTATTGAAATATATACAGTAATTTTCGTTAAGGTTGGTAAATTGTGTGTCTGTTACATGCTTGTGTGAGGCTGTTGGAGCTTGACCGTGTTCTATAATGGAAAAAAAAAGAATAATGTTTAAAATTTATTTTCATGTATGTATGTGAAATATGTTTTGATCATCTTATTTGATGTTTTATAAAATTTAGATTTTATATTGCTATATTGTCATGTGAAATTCAATAAACTACTACTACTACTACTACTACTACTACTACTACTACTACTACTACTACTACAGCGCTAGCCAAAAGTANACTACTACTACTACTACTACTACTACTACTACTACTACTACTACTACTACAGCGCTAGCCAAAAGTATTGCACCCCCCCTGTATTTTTGTGTAAACTTTACCAAAATACCACTCCAAAGACAACAAAATTCAGTTATTGATGTTTTACAAGTAGTTGAGTATTTATTCAGAATATTCAACTATTCTTTATACTTAAATGTGGATTTCAGAGTAGATAAAATGACTACAATATTTCTACAAGTAAGTGAAAACACATGAAAACCATTTGACCTCTGACCCTACCTCAAAGAAGATGTTTTAACTTCCTGTTTGATCTCTACTAATAATATTGGTATTTTTCTTCAAATCTTAATATGTCAAAAGTGTCTTCCTACTTAGAACACTATTAACAACTATTGGCTTTTTTTCAGTTGTACTTACTCTGACACTAAAAAACAATACATTCTGTTGTGTTTGGAGTGGTATTTTACTCAGAGAGAAAAGTTTACACAAAAATACAGGGGGTGCGATACTTTTGGCCAGCGCTGTACTACTACTATTACTACTACTATTACTACTACTACTACTACTACTATTCCTGTGTATTCCCTCCTTCCGGCCACTCGGGGGCGCCAGCAGAAGTCTGCGGTTGATAAATGTGCGGATTTTGCGGAAGTTGATTTATTTATCTGTGCGGCTACATCCGGTCAGTCGCAGCGTCTTCAGTAGTTTCCATTTGTAAATCCCGGTTTCACGAGAATCTGTTTTTTATTTTCACCGTAGCGCTTGAACATAGAGGTCAAACATAGCTGCGCGGTTCGCTCACCGTTACCGTGGAAAAGCCCAAGCGGAAGTCCTGTGTTTGATTCTGGCGCTGTTCACTGTTAGCTTAGCAGCACTTCTGCTAGCTATGAACACCGACAAAGTTGATCTCTGTGCGCATTTCCACTGTTGAAGCGAACCGGAAAAATGGCGAGTGAAAACATGGAGACGAGCGCGGGGAACGACGAGGACACCGGCCCCGCTTCCGAGCCCAACGAACACGATTATGCCAACATAGTGTCCGGTAATGTTACCTTAATAACTTCAGCAGAGGCGTCCTCCTCTTCCAGCCATCCGGCGACTAACGAAGGAGTCACGGCGCAGAGCAGCGGTCCGACCCCCGCCCAGCTAGAACCGAGCGAGACAGTGCAGCCCACCGATATAGCAGCAGCAGAGCTTCCAGAACCGGCTGTGGGCGCAGAGGTGGACTGCCCCGGGGACAATGATGCTGGATCAGCCTCTCCGCCAGAACAGAGCGGAGAAACCCTCCTGAAGAATAAGTCCTTCAACTCCACGGAGTCTGCCTCCTCCACCGGAGGACCGCGCCGGGGCCGCCAACGCACACAGCGACCGGAGGACTTGAACTGCTGCTGCTGCAAGTGCCAGTTCGAGCGTCACGGCCGAAGCTTCAACCGGAGGGCTGTGTTTACCTTCACCACCCCGGAGACCGTGCAGTGGGCCTTCCCGGACGCCGTGGTGAACGACAAGTCCTTCCTGTGTGAAACCTGCGCGCAGGTCATCCGCAGCAAGTCAAAACGCAAACAGAGCGGGAAGAGGTCTCTGTGGCTGAAGCCCCCTCCTCCCAAACAGGTGTGTGTGTGTGTGTGTGTGTGTGTGTGTGTGGTGACCAGAGGTGGGTAGAGTAGCCAGAAACTGTACTCAAGTAAAAGTATTGTTCCTTTATGATAATAGCAACTCAAGTATAAGAGTAGTCACCAAAATAATGACTTCAGTAAGAAAGTATTTATTAAAAAGCTTACCTGAGTAGTGAGTAACTTTGATCAAGCTTATTCTTTAGAATAATCAACAAGCTATAAAGGCTCGTCTGAGGAAAAAAAATGCAAAGTAGCCACATGTAGCTTCTAATACAATCCAAATCATATCATATAAAGAAACAGTAGACAGTAATAAATCAGATATTTACCACATAACAAATCATGACAATTCTGGCCCCATGACAGTTAGCTAGGTTAGCTTCATGAATTTAGTCAGAATAGAACAGGAAGACTTGACTTAGCATTAGCAGCAGCAGCTAGTTAAGTAGCTAATGTTGCAGCTTACCGTCACATTTCCTCAAGTTCCATGTTGATTCTTAGAAACTGAAATGTCACATTTTTAGCTAAACAAAGACACAATGTATTATGTAGCTGAAAAGCAAACAGCGTTTGAATGTGTGGCAGGGATGTGCCTCTTCTAAACCTCCCGTTGTTGATTCCTCCATGACTGTTCTGCTCCAGGTGAAACCATGGAAACAGAGGGTGGGGGCGTGGCTACTTGGGAGCTGAAGCAGACAGTGTAGTGTCTGACAATGAGAGAAAAACTGAACATGACTGAATTCAAGCGATGAAATCAAAAGTAACGCAAAGAGTGTGACCAAATGTAACGGAGTAAAAGTACATTTTTTTCCTTCATAAATATACTCAAGTATGAGTTAAAAGTATCCTGCAATAAAACTACTCAGTAAAATATAATTTTGTGAAAAAAGTTACTTAAGTAAATGGAACGTATTACTACCATCTCTGGTGGTGACCCTTAGGATGGCTGACATACTGTAAACATGCTTTTTAATTCTACATCAAAGCAAAGGGAATACCCTTTTTTCATTTCAGTGTAACTTGCTTTACTACTGTTGTGTTTGCTCTGATTTCAGGTAGATGCAAAAGCAAAGAAGAATAAAGTCTGCAGGATGGGAAAAAAGAGCAAAGCAGCACAGTTGGTGAGCAAGTCCTGCTATAAATCTGCCCTCAAAATGCTCTGGTCTGCTAAGGGTGCCAGGAAGCCCATGATGGAGTTCTGGAGCAAACTGATCCGAGAGGAGGTGAGGATGAGTTTTAATTTCCCTCTCAAGTTCTTTTTTTTTTCTCTCTGTCACTGTGTCCACACTCCACAGAGAGACGTGAAAGTGAAAGTGAAAGTGAAAGTGAAAGTGTGTGCTGCTATCCCTGCTTATAACGGAGCTAGATCCTACAAACACACAGAAGACACAGAATTCTTGTTAATAACTCCTCCTCTCTCCTAAAGTCAAAGTGTGTGTCGTTTCCTCTGCTTACATGATTAATCACTTTGAGATTACAAAGACACACACAGACACGGCGGCTTTTCGCCCCACCCCTCGAGGAGCATTCTGAAAAGATATAACCAAGGTTGCCTCTTGACGAGTTCTCCAACTCAGATTAGCTGCAGAAATGTTGTGCACGTGTATTTTACAATCACATTCTTTCAACTTAACAAAGGTATATCACAGACAGGTAAATTTTGTGTGTGTGACTTTTGCGAAGTAATGTTAAAAAAACCAAGTAAAGTAATTAGCTTTGAGTAACTAGTGTAAATTTATTAATTTAACTGCCACAGCAATGGTTTTGATGTGGGGTTCGCAGCACTTTGGATTTCATGCAGCATAAGTCATTTTGTTATTATTGCCGTACCGTGGCATTGCCTGCTCTAACTCGCTGTGTTTCCTCGTGACGGTGCAGATGAAGGCGCTGTCACGGCAAGCGGACAGCCCGTTCCATCAGAAGGTGTCGAGCAGGAAGCCGCTGTCGTCCTTCCCCTGGCAGCGCTGCTTGGACTGGGCTCAGGATAAAGCTCCGCTGGTCACCACCTGCCTCCGCTCGCTCTTCCCTGACATCAACGCCCTCACCAAGAGCAGCCAGTAAGTCAGCACGCGTTCTGTGTTTAGCCAGCTTCCTGCTCACATACACAGCTTCTCTTCAGAGGTATTGGTATCCAAAATATTCTGTGTTGATATGTATAAATATTCAGATAAAAGAAGTGGAAATTACAGGGTTTTTGTGCTTTGTTGCCTGAAGATTAAACACAAGACCTTTTTCCACCTTTAATTTGTCCTTATAAATCAGAATAAAAATACATATTTAGTCTCGTTGTCAGTGAGTGAAGTGAAGCCTGAAGTCTGCAGAACAAGTTTTATGTATTTAATATAAAACTTGTTCTGTATAAATAAACCAGAAGCAATGATACTTATACAAAGAGAAGCAAGAGGATCCTTCAGCAATGACTTTCAAAGATCTTCAGATTTCAGATTAAACTACTAGCAGTGTAATTAGCACTGTACAGTTCAAATCTTTGCTGGTCTTCACAGACAAAAAAAAAAAAAGTCTTACTGCTTTAAGGGCCATACCACCCATTTTGCATGTTTGAGCCTAATATATTTAATTTTCATACATGTTACATTACTGACAATCATTTCCCAAAGGATAAAACTGTATTTCAGTTTTCCTGATATTTTGCTAAAGCTCTTAATCTTTCAAAATCAAATATTCAAGTGATACACCCACCTTAAAAATCCATGTTTCTCCTGCTAATAGTTACACAGCCTTATGAAGTCACAGTCCTTTAAATTTTTCCATAAACACAGGTCTTCTTTTGGGACTATATTCCCCGGTGGAGGCATACATTCACTCCACGCTTTTTATTGAGCTTAAACACTAAAATTACATAACTTCTAAAAAAACCTGAATACACGTCTTGTTGGTGATGATGGATTACCTATCCCAAGAACGTTTACAGTATCAACAAGTTGATTTTAATAGCAGAATGAACTGAAACCAATGGAGGTCTGGAAGGTAGGAAAAACATTTTTAATTCACTGTTCCAGTAGTATGCTTTGGGAAATGATTGTCAGTAACATTACATGTACGAAAATTGAATATATTAGGCTCAAACATGCAAAATGGCCGGTATGGTCCTTTAATGTCTGATTTATTGCATGAAATATTTTTAATGCATCATTCAGTAAGTAAATTGCAAATCTCACTTTTGCTCCATATTGTGCAGCTTCAGTTAATATGTTACAAAACCAAAATAAGCTAATTCACCTTATAAATGGAAGAAGAAAATGGTGTAAAACACACACACCTACTCTGCTCTGTAAATCATATGAACCCAGTGTGTGTTTGCGTGTTGCAGCCAGGTGTCGGAGGATCAGGCCCAGATGCTGTTGGGGCGGCGGGCCGTGGTGACGCTCTCCATCCCACTGTTTACCAGGAACATCTGGAAGAACAACTTCCTTCAGGCCGCTCTGGGGGCGGAGCTCCGCCTGCAAGGCTGCTCTGGCTCCGCCCTCGACTCGCTCAACACAATGGGGCTGTGCCAGAACAAAGACACCGTCAGGTTACTGCTGCACCGGCTCCAAAGCAGCAAGAAAATAGTGAGTGTTGCCGCTTACGGTGGTGAGCTGGTAAAAATATTAAAAAAAAAAAAAAAAAAANCTTTTCTGTCGAGTCACAGTGTGGAGATATGGAAAAAAAAAAACACTTTTGGAGAAAATTCATAATGGCAGAAGTGGTGGAAATGGGCGTGGCCTATATGGTTGGATTCATCTAGATCCGAAAAATCCAGGAAAAAAGGAGTTATGATTCTGTGATTTGCGGGTTCAAAAGTTATAGGCTAAAAGATCAAAGTGGTTATTACAGCGCCACCATCAGGTCAATCTGCCCCCAAATTTAATCACTTCTTCCTCTCGACATTATCTCTGTCCCCCAGATTTAACTAAATTTAACATAACTTTTTGAAATATCCTAAGAAACAAACGCAGGTGATCACATGACCTCCTCAGTTTGGTAAAAATACTGCAAACTAACAACATGAGTATAAATGAATCAGTGTAAAAGTAGAAACAGTAGAGTCTTCCCTTCAGTAAAAGTATAAATAACTAAATCCTGTAATATTTTAGCTTTTAAACAATAACTCACATTAACTTGAGCTGTTCATCAGTAGCAGTACTACTTATGTTTTATAAATACTATCTACAAACAAAATCAGCTCAGGTTTTATACGCACATGTAAACAATAAAACAAGTGAAACCGTTAACTGAAAATGTAAGATGGAGGAAAAAAATACTATGAAAACGTCAAAATAAAATGAATTTTTAATGCAAATGTAAAGCAAAATGGACAACAAGCAAATGAGTTTGAATGTGTTTGTGAGTCACACACACACGGTTTGTGGTTCAGGCAAAGAACTAAACTGAAGTGAGTGTAGCGGCTAAGCTAACATTAAGCTAACACTGTTAATGTATCTCTGGCAGAGTCTGAAAAATATTTCTTTTTCAGGATGTTTTATCTTTTATGTTTTTTTTTTTTAAGTCTCTTAAAACTTCTTTTTTCATGTTCGGACTGATGTCAGAAAAAAAATCACCACTTCATTCATTTCACTCCACCGTTAGCTTGTTCTGTCACAGGAAGTACAGCTAGCTAACGCTCCAGCTATGCTTGNACTCCACCGTTAGCTTGTTCTGTCACAGGAAGTACAGCTAGCTAACGCTCCAGCTATGCTTGACTGTCAGCATCACTTCCTGTTTGGTTTGTGTCTCTAATCAGCTGATTGGCTCTCCTCCTCACGTGACTTTCTTGGTATTCACCAGGTGTTTCTGCTTCAGGTGGAGAAACTAATTTGTTGTGTTTCCACCTTTAGCTGTTAGCCTGTTAGCTTATAGCTGAACCATTTCAAACAACAGAGGAAATAATTCATCAGACGCTGAGCTAATACTTTCAGACATGATGGTTTAGTTTCTTGTTGCTCATGATGTCAGAATTGATTATCACATCTCAATATTGTTAATATTGTCAATATGATATAAATTTTTAACGTTGGGAAAAAATGACACTGGAATTATAATGAATGATATGATTTGGCGCAGTCAGAGTTTGTCCAGTTAGATCACTTGTCAGAGTAATATGTTTTTTCAGCTTCGTTAAGCGGCTGGACCAGTCAGAGTAAAACACGTCATCTCAGCAACAACTGGATGAACACCATGAAATTTGTCAGCAGCAGGTGAAATTTACAGCTTGTGATTGGCTGTCGGTGTCTGTTACTTTACTTGTTTCTGTGCTGTTTCTCCTCAGGCAACACAGAACGGACAGCAAAGGCTAAAGCTAAAAACAGGGCTGCCAGCAGATGTGGATGAAGATGCTGAAGAGGATGAGGAGGAGGAGGAGGAGATGGAGGATGAAGTTGAGGAGGAGGAAGTGCAAGAAGAAGATGAGGAAGAGGAGGATCCAGCAGCAGAAGAAAAAGAGGAGAAAGACAAAAAGAGGAAGAAGAAGAAGGCGAAAAAGCAGCGAAAGAGAAAGGAGGAGAGAAGGAAGGAGAGAGGGAAACGAAAAGCAAAGGAGAGGGAGGAGGAAGAGGAGAGCGAGGAGGAGGACGAGGGGGCAGAGCCGAAGAAGAGGAGGGTGGTGGTGGTGAGGCTGGGCCTGCTGAAGGGACACTCTGAGGTGGGACGATCTGACCTATCAGCTCCTTAAGACTCTTTGAGCTCCGCCCACTTTCCGTGTTTTAGCTAACCCAGCAGCAGGAAAACAACTCGTCAGGTGGCCACGCCTCCAATCAGGCTCCTGCCGCTCTTGGCGGAGGTAAAGGGAATTCTGGGAATTGTGGGTGGGCAGTAAGTGAAGTAGATGATAAAGGTGGAGAAAGTGTTGAGAGTTTTCCTTTAAAACCGGCCATTTTTATTTTTATGCCAAACGTGGTTTCATGCAGTTTTGTTTTTTTTTTAAACCACAGGGGGGCGACACTGAGACTGAGTATGTCCTGTTATTTTATTCATTACCGTTCTCTGCTCCTCCTCAATGAAGCTCTCAGTCGATTGATTATTGATTATTGATTATTGTACATTTCAGTTAGCCAGATTGAAATCTGATTGGTTCCACGCCTCAGATGAAGATTCTCCACCAGAAAACCAGCTGACTGCTTTAAATTGAATTCGTGTGTCAGTTGATTTTCCTCTGGTTTGGAGGAAGCGTGTTCAGCAGCACACGTGACCGTCTGATCCCGTGTCCTCTATGACTGTGAAGCTTTTTCCTCTGCAGCTCCACAACTTTATGTGCCGTTGTTTTAAAGGAAGATTCCAGATTTTTTTTTTTTTTTTTTTTTAGCGCTCTGGGTTTGTGTAATTTGGCTGCCATTCCTGTCAGAATTAAAACATTTAAATCACAAATGTCTCCGTATGTTTATCTGCATGCGACGCTTTATTTCTCTGTACTATGATTAAGGCAACAATGTGTGTAAGATGACGTACACATGATGGATTCTATACATGACACGGTGTGTAGTCAGAGTATGAGGAGAATCCACCAGGTGAGGAAATGCATACAGAGGATTAAAGGACCATGTTTCAAGTTTAAACCCAATAAATACAACACGCATACATGTTACTGCCAACCATTTTCCAAAACATAAAACCGTATTCTAGAGTTTATTTTTTCAAATTTCCTAATCTTTCAAAATCAAGTGTTCCAGTGATACACACACCTTAGAATTCAATGTTTTACCTGTGAGGTAGTTATGCAAGAATGCAGAAGGTACGGCCGTTTTTATTTCTGGGACTATATTTCCTGGAGGAGACATGCATTCTCTTCCGTGCAGCTCCATGTTGGATCAGATAAATTAAGTTACTTCAAGTAAGTTATGAATAAACAATCTAAAATGTATATTTTATAAATACATTTTTATATATCTAACTTTCCTTAGAAATTGTGGCTTATATTACAATCATCCAATACACTCTACTGTCAATAAACATACTATCAACAGGATTTTTTCTTTAATATTTACATTTATAAATTTATAATTAAAAATAACAATGGTGTAATTATTTTTTACTTGTTTATTTTATTTATTTTACTGTTCATGTATTTAGTAATTTGTCTTGATGTAGTAGGAGGCTGATGGCTGGGAGGTCGACGTCGACAGCAATGGTGATGGCTGAATGTCAGCTGGATGGCTGGCATACAGGCAAAGGACCAGAGGCAGTCGCTGCAGGCCGACTGGACGGCCGGGTACGGGAGTCGGATGGCCAGCTGAGGGGGTGGATGCTGCAGCGTGGTTGATGGATGGTTGCTGCAGAAGGATTGTTTCTCTGCAGAGAGATGAAATAGTGATAGTCAGAACTGGCACAAAGCCACCACATCACAAAACATTGTACTGCCACCACACTGCTGGTCATACATACAGTATTGCACAAATATATTTTCTTTCTGACTTCTGGAAAAACAGTTCTTGAAATTACTGAACTTTTAAAAAATGTTTTCATTATATGAAAGATTTATTTGCACTCACCTTGACGGCACTGAAAAGTACCTGTGGGTGCTGAGCTCAATTGAAGAAAGGCCAAAGCCACACCAATGGTGACACAAAACACACGTTACACAAATACATAAAATAAAATCTCCCTCTCACCCTTTCGGGTCGTGTGTGTGTGTGTGTCTTCCTCAAGCTTGGGTCCTCTACCAGAGGCCTGGGAGTTTGAGGGTTCTGCAGTATCTTAGCTGTTCCTAGGACTGCACTCTTCTGGACAGAGACCTCAGATGTTGTTCCTGGAATCTCTTGGAGCCACTCTCCCAGTTTGGGGGTCACAGCCTAGTGCTCCAGTTACCACTGGGACCACTTTGGACTTCAGCTTCCTCATTCATCCAATTCAGCTCTTGGTACTTCTCTAGCTTCTCATGCTCTTTCTTCTTGCTATATCTTGCTACATCGATCACTACTGCTCTCTTCTGCTCCTTGTTAACCACTGCCATGTCTGATTGGTTAGCCAGCCACAGGACCTTAGCTCTGCCATTCTGAACCACCTTTGGTGGTGTCTCCCATTTGGACTTAGGGACTTCCAGTCCGTATTCGGCACGTTCCTGTACACTATCCCAGCCACCTGGTTATGCCTCTCAGTGTATCTGTCCCAGCTAGCATCTTACACCTGCTACTATGTGCTGGACTGTCTCAGCCTGCACCATGGGTCCTGTCTGCTGTGGTAGACCCCTGCCTCTATGGATCTGGTGCTGAGGTCCTGCTCTTGTGCTGCCATGATCAGAACCTCTGTGCTCCTTCAGACTTTTCTAGCCACTGGTAGGATTTCTCCATATCAGCCTCTTCTATCTGCCGATGGTACATCCCATGGAGGGGCTTGGTCTTCCATGATGTCTCTTCTTGTTCCTCATCACCTTCGGTCTTCTGCTGCCCGAGGTCTCACTTAGCGGTTTGTGCTGGGGGGCCATCTTCCTGATGTATTCCTGGATGCTCCTTGTTTCATCCTGGATAGTGGCTCTGACACTCACTAGCCCTCTGCCCCCCTCTTTTCACTGAGCATACAGTCTCAGGGTGCTGGACTTTGGGTGGAACCCTCTGTGCATTGTGAGGAGTTTTCGTGTTTTGGCATCTGTGGTGTCCATGTCTTCCTGTGGCCAGCTTATTATTCCAGCTGGGTATCAGATGACTGGTAGTGCAGACATGTTGATGGACTGGATCTTATTTCTACCATTGAGCTGGCTTCTTAGGACCTGTCTCACTCTCTGAGGTATTTGGCTGTGGCTGACCTCCTTGCCTCCTCATCATGGCTCCCATTGGTCTGTGGGATACCTAGGTACTTGTAACTGTCTTGTATGTCTGCAATCCTGCCTTCTGGTAGCTCCACCCCTTCAGTCCTGACTACCTTCCCTCAGCCGCAAGAGCTAGGTGAGTATGGAAGTGTCATTATTGTGTTCATTATTTATCATTTATTTTTTTGAAAATAAGAAAATAGTAAGAAATATAACAGAATAGTAAGAAAGGAACTCTGGCCTCATTTATCTAAGTTCCTCCACCATGAAAATAAAAAAGGGCTGGTCTTGGGCATGAAACTCCCGGGCTGAAAATGGGCCCCACTCCAGCCCTGGTGGAAAGTGGGATTTTCCCAGTGGGAATTTCCAACTTCTGACCTCAAACCATTCCAGCCAAATGCAAACAAAAAAATCATGGCTGAACACCAATAAATACTGTAAGATGTTGGTGGTGGGGGGGAATGTCTGCACTCCTACCTCCATACTCTACTGGCTCTTGCTGCCCTCTGTGCCTATCTCTACTCAATGAGTGCCTGTTAGTCTGAGGAGCCCCCCCCCCCCCNCCCCCCCCCCCCAGTGGACGTTCACGTACCTTAAACCATCAAATGCCACTTAAACAGTGCTTATGCCCACACACTGCCTGAGCCAAACAGACATTAGTTTTATGGTTAGAATGTGTTGATTAATCTCAAAGACAGGATGTTGTGAAAGAAAAAGTATATAAATACCGTACATTGAATCTCATTCATTTATACCACAGACAGGAGTGAACCAGAAGTATGTGGTTCTGGCTGTGATCCAGATCACCGACTCATGGACTAAGAATTGAATCTTTGAATCGATGATTCAGCGTACCAGCCAAGCCTAGTTCCAACACATTTTTCCAAGTAGGAGGTCAGAAAAATCCAAGTCCCGAGGAAACTGGAACGCAGCAGAAGTGTTGGACTGAACACATGAAGGATTCTGAGCCAAGAGAGAAATGAACCAATGACATGAAGCAGCTGTGAGAACTGAAGCGGTTTAATTTCAGTAACAGTCATTTACAACAAGGAAAGCCTCCACGCGTTGGTGCAGCCACAATAAATAGTTCCTGACACATCAGCACGCTCATTACCCTTAAAGCCAAACCCACAACTGGTTCTTTATGCCAAATTAAGAGAAACTAACAAAAAACTACTGAGTACGAACACAACCAGTTAAAGTCTGAAGTAACGGTGAGGAGGTTTGAGAAAGTGTGGATTCACGAGCGCTGAACATATCTCTTACACATTTGCTGCCTTTGATGCCCAGCTAGAGAACACAAGGATGTTTACCGACCATTCTGACAGACACGTTTAAACACAACACGCCCACATGTCTACATCTGTCCGTGTGGATGATCTGTGATGAAGCTCAGTGGGAAGATGCCTGATGTTATGGGAAGGTGAGATCTAAGGTAGAATCCACGTACATCACCTACAGGTCCTGAAGCTAATGACATCAGCACATCTGAAGGCGGACGTGACAGTGTGAGCTCAGAAAATGTGGCACAATTGATTGCAGCCAGAATGGCTGACGTCGATTAAAGGGTCATTCCTACGGTTGCGCTCCACTTGAGGTTAGAAACAACACGGATGGCTTCCATGTCGTGAATGCACCTTCACTAATGAAAATAAAAATGGTGAAAAGCTTTAATGAGTGCCTGGCAGAGGAGATGAGAAAATAGCTGCACCCACGATTCCTACATGAGGGATGATAAACACTGAAAAATGGCTGCCACTTCCTGTCAGGAGACGTCTGAGGAACATTCACATGACGTGGAAAAATCTGATATTTGAAGACGAGATCTCGCTTGTTACGCACAGTAGTGATGAAAGTGTGAAAACGAGGGGACAGTGTGCACCAGGCCTAAGAACACGCCTGCACCATGTCAGCGCATACGTGTGCAAAAGTCGCAGATACTGTGAGGTTAAAGATTCTTACAAATAAACCTTCTTCACGGGATCAAATTTCATGTCAAATAAATAAAATTTACCACAAAATTAACAAAGCACGTTAACAGTTGTACTTCCAGGTCAAATGTTTCTAAACCTGCTCACAGTTCTGAACCCACAAACTCAGGCATGGACCTGAGGATGACTCATTCTGGTTTTGAGCGTGCTCAGCAGTTTGGTGGTTATGAGTGGAGTGGGTTTCATGTGAAGGGAGGCGGCCATGTTGTTGCTGTGAGAGCAGAGAACAGCTGGATGACTGCTGGAGTGTTTTCCATCACACTTTTCTGTATTTACACGTGTTAATATATCAGCTCTCATCTGAACAGGACAAACGGGATTCAGCTGGGTTTGTCCTGTGTGTGTGTGTGTGTGTGTGTGTGTGTGTGTGTGTTTCAGACGTTGAGGGTCTTTTTGACAGAGAAGATGATGTCTTTGATCTGAGGCACGCTGTTGTCCTCCAGGATCTTGGCGTACGGCATCGGGATGTCGACGCCCGTCACCCTGGTGACTGGAGAGTCCAGGTAGTTGAAGGCCGGACCTGGAAACACATGTGGGCGGAGCTTAATTAGTCCATTCAAAGTCACAACTGTTCAAGATTTTAACACTTTTTTACGCCCGTTTGAGTGTTCGGCACTTTTCCTGACAGTTTGACGTCAGTTTGTCTCGTCTCTCTTCCAGCACAGCCTGTTAAAACTCTTTAAAGGACCATTTTGCATGTTTGAGCCTATACATAATATATTCAATATTCATACATGTAACGTTACTGACAATCATTTCCCAAAGCATACTACTGGAAC
>VXCM01004441.1:452-20304 GCA_014773175.1 Lucifuga dentata
GTGTTGATGTGTCTAGGTGCTGATGTGTTTAGGTGCTGATATGTTTAGGTACTGATTTGTTTAGGTGCTGATGTGTTCAGGTGCTGATGTGTTTAGGTGCAGATGTGTTTAGTGTTGATGTGTTTAGGTGCTGATGTGTTTAGGTGCTGATGTGTTTAGGTGCTGATATGTTTAGGTACTGATTTGTTTAGGTGCTGATGTGTTCAGGTGCTGATGTGTTTAGGTGCAGATGTGTTTAGTGTTGATGTGTTTAGGTGCTGATGTGTTTAGGTGCTGATGTGTTTAGGTGCTGAAGTGTTTAGGCGCTGATGTGTTTAGGCGCTGATGTGTTTAGGTGCTAATGTGTTTAGGTGTTGATGTGTTTAGGTGCTGAAGTGTTTAGGTGTTGATGTGTTTAGGTGCTGATGTGTTTAGGTGTTGATGTGTTTAGGTGCTGATGTGTTTAATGTTGATGTGTTTAGGTACTGATGTGTTTAGTGTTGATGTGTTTATGTGTTGATGTGTTTAGTGTTGATGTGTTTATGTGTTGATGTGTTTAGGTGTTGATGTGTTTAGGTGTTGATGTGTTTAGGTGTTGATGTGTTTATGTGTTGATGTGTTTAGTGTTGATGTGTTTAGTGTTGATGTGTTTAGGAGTTGATGTGTTTAGGTAGTGATGTGTTTAGGTGTTGATGTATTTAATGCTGATGTTTAGGTGGTGATGTATTTAGGTGTTGATGTGATTAGGTGTTGATGTGTTTAGCACCTAAACACATCTGTTAATCATACTTTAATTTATACTGTATGTATACATGAACAGTTTCTCCAAAACGGTACTACTACATTGTGATATGAGACACGTTGACGACGGAGTAACGCTTTGTAACCAAAACAGCCTGCGACTAAATTCTGATAGTCAGGAATTTATGAGCAAAATCTCACAGTGTGACGCTGCTACAAAACAGGACTATAAACCAGCCAATAGGAACACAGCATGAAATGTTACCAGGATGTTCACGAGGTTCAAACATTTTAATAATCATCTGATCTATATTTCTCATGTGTAAAGTGTGAACCTTCTTGTGTGTGTGAGAGAGAGAGAGAGAGAGAGTCTGAGTCTGTGAAATGTTATGGGGTTTGAGTGTGTTCAGCCTTCCTGAGCACATAAACCTTAGCAGGAAGCAGAGACACCTGCTGCAGGTAAAGAACCACATCCAGCTTCTACTGCAGCACAAACAGCTCATCCTTAATGCATGTTTTGAAGCATCAGGAAAGAACTGTGATTAAGTAAAGAGACACTGAGTTTGGGAGCACATACACTGTATGCACAGACAAACGTGTGTGTGTGTGTGTGTGTGTGTGTGTGTGTGTGAGAGAGAGAGAGAAAGAGAGAGAGAGAGAGAGAGAGAGAGAGAGAGAGAGAGAGAGAGTGTGTGTGTGTGTGTTAGAGTGCCATAAGTCTGGCTTTTGGATGTATGGTCCAGGTTTCAGACGGCTAAACGTCTGGACAGACGCCCGTTTGTCTGGCTTTGGCAGTTTTTGGATAAAAATAATAATTTTTATGTCGATATTCTCGTTCATATGTAATGTAAATAGCCCCGCCCACTGCAGCTCACCGGCTGCACGTCAATCTGCAACAGCATAGCTAACAGCAGGCTAATGCTAGCAGGCGTATTGACTTCAAAATCCTGAAATGCATACCTGCGTACAATCCTGAGGGTGTAAAGAACACGTATGCACGGTAAAAAGTAGCCAGGATGAATTCTATAAGCTTTGCTGGATGGATTTTGATATTAGCAGCATGGTAACGATGCTAACTAACAGCTCGCTGCTACAAACACAAGAACAACATTCATACTGCTGCTAAATCATGCCTGACTTCATTTTTAACACTCGCACATCAACACCAAATGATGTGCAGTGTTTATGATGCTGTGAAATGTCAGCATCGTGCAGGACTGCAGCGTGAAACATGACAGAGATGCGTGATGACTTCTCAGGTGCTAAAGGAAAACTAAAGCTAAAGCATCGTGTGCTAATGTACTGGCTCCACATTCCATTGAGCTGCACGTGGACTACATAAAAGAAAATGACCTTCACTCTTCAATACCAACCGATGCTTCAAACAAAGCAGCAACAAAGTGCTTCCCATACTTCTTAGATGTTTTCATTTTGAAAAATGATTTTTTACAGCGAGAATGATGAAACATCAGATGCTGTAACAAAGCAAACAAACTCCTCACAGCTGCTCTGCATTTAAAACATGTCTGCTGTCAGTGTGAACTATGGAAAGCACAATAGTGTGTTTCAGAAACTGAAAGTGGCCCAAAAGGATCTTGTACCTTATTTTATATTAGTTTATTGAGCTATTTTTTTTTTTTTNTTTTTTTTTTTTTGTTTTTTTTTTCAGTTTGATTGCAGCAGTTATGAGGCGGCTGGCTTTTCTTTTTATGTCGTTTGAATTGGGACATCCGTTTAGCCCTCCTTTTGAAGGTCATGGAAATGGCCACCCTAGTGTTTGTGTGTGTGTGTGTGTGCACACCCTTGCACTCTATAAATAGAGAAGCAAAATATGAAACATGGAGAAAAGCTGTAGTGAGCAGCTGCTGCTTTTTTTCTCTTAATTTTCCTCGCGGTGTGTTTCACCGCAACTTAATCTCACATTCTGACATGAATCAAACTTGATCTTGTAATCTGACATCTGTTTTAATGACATTTAATGACATGACATCCATGAAAGATGGAGATGGAGGCATACATGTACTTGTATCCGCACGTCTTCCCTTTTAGCCTAGAATGACCACTCAGCACATGTAGTGAGTAATGTCATGGTAATGTCATGGAAATGTGACATCGCCATGGAGACGAAGCTTCCTGCACTTGTGACTGGCAGCGTGAAGCATTATGGAGATGAGCGGGTTGCAGCAGAAGGCACATATCTGACACAAGGAGAGGGAGCATGAATCTGAATTCTCCTTATTCCTGCTTCATGCATACATACATACATTCGTACATACATATATACATACATATGTCTGCTGATACATGCTGTGACTCTTTATCACTAAAGTAAAGATCGTTTTTCTCCATTTAGCCTAGAGTGAAACATCTGGGCAACTACTGGATGGATTGCTATGAAATCTGGTACTAAAGTTAATGTATCCTCTAATAACATGATATTTACATTTCTATGAACATGTTATAAATTTCATTTATCAGAACTGAGAACAGCCCTGTTAAGCCTAAAAAATATGGCTGTTAAATTAGCTGTAAGACTTATAGCGGGTATTTGAAACCACTTCAAACTGTATCGTGTCAAATCGGTCATGATAACTCTGGCTAAAATTTTTTATATGATAAGAATTGGTCAATGCCTGATGATGTTGCAGTATGATGATGTGTTGATGAATTTTCACATCATGAGCAACAAGAAGAAACTAAATAATCATGTCTGAAAGTATCAGGTCAGCGCCTGATGAATTATCTCCTTGTTTGAAATGTTTCAGCTACAAGCTAACTGGCTAACAGCTAAAGGTGGAAACAGAAATAATTAGTTTCTCCACCTGAAGCAGAAACACCTGGTGAATACCAAGAAAGTCACATGAGGAGGAGAGCCAATCAGATGATTAGAGACACAAAACAAACAGGAAGTAATGCTGACTAAATCAAGCATAGCTGGAGCATTAGCTAGCTGTACTTCCTGTGACAGAAAAAGCTAACGGTGGAGTGAANGCATAGCTGGAGCATTAGCTAGCTGTACTTCCTGTGACAGAAAAAGCTAACGGTGGAGTGAAATTAGCTTTGCGGTGACTTTTGGTGTCTTCTTCTTGTGATGTATGAACAGTGTTAGCTTAGCCGCTAACAGTGTTAACTTAGCCGCTAATTTCAGCTGAATTCTTGTCTTGTGGTGGATTTGGACTTCAGAGCGTATTTAAGTTTAGCATTTCACTTAGTTTCCCTCTGGAGGGAAAATCATAACCTGCCAAAGATCAGATCTGATGACATCATCAGTCATTTTATTTATGTTTTATAACGACTGCTAAAAACGCCTAGCTAAAGCTAATCTGAGTCATTGTTTACAAGCTAAAATATTACAGGATTTAGTTATTTCTACTTTTACTGAAGGAAAAACTCTACTGTTTCTACTTTTATACATGTTCACTCATGTTATTCTTTACATCTAAAACCACCATGACAACATTGTTCAGTGTTATTTGGTTCGTATCTTCTTTGAATATTATTATCATAAAAATACCTTCAGATATCATGATATCCTGTCATCCTCACTGACACACGTACAGGAAGTACTACATGATGCAACGAGTCAGACAGAAAGCCTGCAACATGCTCACTGGTTCCTGCTGAAAAGCATGTTTGATTTCACATCGATGGCCATTTTCATTCTTTAGAAGACAGCTCTTTCCTGCCAGCGCTCCTGCAGCCTCGTCTTCCTCTGGATGTTTAATCAACAGCTCATCAAGTCAAGATACTGCTGTGGGCCTGTAGAAAGAGGCAGCATCAATCAGATCCTTATTCTCCCGGCTGTAAGACTGGCTAGTTGTGAGAAGGGAGAGGATGAAGGGAGCTTTGTGGCCACAGCTGCCTCCTCTAGAAGAAAGGCCTTTTTACCACTCAGGAGTGGTGGATAATACAAGATTGATGCCTCATAAAGGCACTATTATTGTGCAGCAGATCATTCAGGCCTGGTGTTGGTGAAAGGCGGTAGTTATCAGGCTTTGTGTTGTCTCTTTGTTCATAACTTTGCCTTTGTCTCCAGTTTGCAACCAGCGATTAAAACTGGAAGCGGTAAACTAGAGCAGCAGCAGCATCATCAGCTTCATAACAATGAAGGAACAACCTGCCTCGTCCTCCGGGCTGTGTTGTCATGGTAACGCAGGATGACTGTTTGACAGATGTTCGTTGGCAGCTGAGCTGAGAAGAGGCCGAGCAGAGGAAGAGCGGGATGAAGAAGAAGAAGAAGAGTGTTTCTCTGGATGTCAGGAGGTTGGACAACACAGCTTCCTGCTCTGGATGAGGACCGGCATGGAAAGAAAGACTGCGTTCCCATGACGATGCACCTTTGCTGCTGCCTGAGTGCGTTTGATTTCATCATTTCGTGCATTTTGATTGGGTTTTCAAAGACGAGAAGGAAAGGGCCACACTCACAACAACCAAACAATGATACACTGATTATCAATTGCTGGACGTTCATGTTGGACGTGAAATTTGTCCAGATGGAGGTGTTACAGGAAAGAATGAATCCCCTGGGGGCTATGAATATCCCCCAGCAAATTACATACAAATCCAGCAATCACTTTTCATCATCTTTAACAGTTTGCTCAAAACATTTTGAAGTGTTAAGAATTTTGCAGTTTAATCCCAATAAATCTTATTCACATACATGTGAATAGGATTTATTGGGATACTGACAAATGCTTTTTTTTGGCAAAATCTAAAATTTGAAAGATGCTTTTGTGCAGAGTTCAATTTTGGTGAACTCTGACAGGCAATTTCACGTGGCTTCCCAAACCCGAGCCATCTTGGCACTGCTGACCTTTAACAGAATGTAGGGAACTGTAGTCCAAAATGGAGAAAACTGTGATATTAGCATATTAGTTGTGTCTCACCATCGATTTTGTACAGCGCTGCTCCGCTGGAGTTTAAAGGACCATACCACCTATTTAGCATGTTTGAGTCTAATATATTCAGTTTTCATACACGTAATGTTACTGACAATCATTTCCCAAAAACATACTACTGGAACGGTGAATTAAAAATGTTTTTCCTACCTTCCAGACCTCCATTGGTTTCAGTTCATTCTGCTATTAAAATCAACTTGTTGATACTTGAAACGTTCTTGGGATAGGTAATCCATCATCACCAACAAGATGCGTATTCAGATTTTTGTTTAGAAGTTATGTAATTTTAGTGTTGAAGTGCAATGAAAAACGTGGAGTGAATGTATGCCTCCACTGGGGAATATAGTCCCTAAAGAAGACCTGCATTTATGGAAAAATTTGACTTCATAAGGCTGCTTAACTATTAGCAGGAGAAACATGGATTTTTAAGGTGGGTGAATCACTTGAATATTTGATTTTGAAAGATTAAGAGATTTTGCAAAATATCAGGAAAGCCGAAATACAGTTTTATCCTTTGGGAAATGATTGTCAATAATGAAATGTATGAAAACTGAATATATTAGGCTCAAATGTGCAAAATGGTGGTATGGTTCTTTAATTCTTTCTATTTTCTAATTTATTTCCCTTTTCAGTCTTTGCTTTTTGCATTTCATGTTTTTGCTTGAAATTATAAGGAAACTCTGCCTGTTCTCAGTACTTTACTGAGTATTTGTGTATTACATTATTATATTTCTTGGATCACTGTGGTCATGTTTGGAGCTCAGGCTTTGACTTGTTTCGTATTCTTTTCCATTTTCCTTGAGTAAAGGATCTGCGATTGGGAGGTTGATGGGCTCATTCATATCAATATCCATATTCATATACATATCTGTGTGTTAGCAGGTTTTCCTCCTTGACAGCTTCTTATTTCCACTGTAAAATCCCTTTCTTTTGTGTCTGACTCCGTCACTTCCTGTTTGACTTTTACACATGAACACAGTCATACTTATAGCAGATGGCAAGCTTGAGGTCAGAATCACCGTGACTCCAAATGATCTGAGGTTCAGGAATAAATGCTGAGAGCAATAAGAAGCTCTCCAGTACTCCGGTTGGCCCTGATGGAAAATCAACAAGAGGTCATGTGACCATTGGAGGTCGTGACAGGTGAAGCGCTTTCAGAAACGGTTTGTATGATGAACTTTCCTTCCAGAATGAATCTTGGCTCGAGGGCTGCAGAGGAGAATGCAGTTATAGCCAACATTACCCAGACAGAGCAAATACTTCCCACAAGCATTCAAACAACAGATCATTTACCACACACACACACACACTCAGGAAGTCTCAGCTAAGTGTGGATGCATTAAATCTGACTTGTGCCAAATGGTGTCAGTGTCTTGGTGTCAGGTCGGCTCTTGGGTCTCGTTACAAACATCTACTTGCCTGCATCGCTCAGGGCACCTTTCTCTTCACGCACCCATCCCCCATCGCTATGACAACAGCATGAGACGCACGGGAACATCCTGTGACCTTCATGCAGCCACTGTGCTACACGGAGAGACGGAACCAAGTCCATCAACAGACTGGACCGACTTTATAAAGTTGGAATAAATTTGTTATAGTGCAATATTTATGATATTGCAAGATATTTATGATGTAAGCTTTAAAAGATTTTTAAAAAGCTCAACCTAAAATACAACATCCTGACAGGAAATATTTTCAGTACAGGCAGTTCCCGGGTTACGAACAAGTTCCGTGCCCACGGCTGTTTGTAAGTTGGATTTGTTGGTAAAATCAACAAGAGGTCATGTGACTGTCAGAGGTCGTGACAGGTGTTCAGTTACATTAGGTGTGTATCTAACGTATATACTTTACTTAGGTGTGTATCTAATGTATATATTTTACCTTTCTATGCACAAGAAACATTGAAGAAACACTTCCAGATATCCTAAAACATCGTAAACATGGACAGAGACAGAGAGAGAGAGAGAGAGAGAGAGAGAGAGAGAGAATGTGTATGTGGGGGGTATAAAAACATGTATGTTAACACTTACTCTCACTCCTTGATCTTACACGTCGGAAGAGGCGTTCTTCTGTTGTTTTGACGTGCATTGTAAAGTAGTGCGCCATTCATTATTACGAATCGTACGTAACTCAAATTTTTAATTTAATAGGCTTTATGGAGGTTGGTTCGTAAGTACGTAGGGTTGCTTGTAAGTTGGACGTTCGTAAGTCGGGGACTGTCTGTATTTATATTTAAAGACACTTTGCCATCATGAGCAACATGAGGAAACTAAACCATGTCTGAAAGTAGCAGCTCAGCGTCTGATGAATTTCTTCCTCTGTTTGAAATGGTTCCGCTACAAGCTAACTGGCTAACAGCTAAAGGTGGAAACACAACAAATTAGTTTCTCCACCTGAAGCAGAAACACCTGGTGAATACCAATAAAGTCACATGAGGTGGAGAGCCAATCAGATGATTTGAGACACAAAACAAACAAGAAGTGATGCTGACTTAGTCAAGCATAGCTGGAGCGTTAGCTAGCTGTACTTCCTGTGACAGAACAGGCTAATGGTGGAGTGAAATTAGCTTAGNGCTGGAGCGTTAGCTAGCTGTACTTCCTGTGACAGAACAGGCTAATGGTGGAGTGAAATTAGCTTAGCATTGGCTTTTTGTCTCGCTAACAATATGACACCAGTCCAAACAAGGCAAAAGAAATTTTAAGAGAGGTTTTCAAAAGTTCAAAATACATTTCAACATCCTGAAGTATTTTTCAAAGACGCTCTGCCAGTGATGAACAGTGTTAGCTTAATGTTAACTTAATGTTAGCTTAGCCGCTATGATCACTTCAAATGAGTTCTTCACCTCAACCTCAGACTCTGTGTGTGTGTGCGCTCTAATCCATGACAAATTTCACACGTTCTAACTCATTTGATTATCATCTAATATGTTGTTTGTTATTGTCTACATTTACACTGAAAATTCAAGGTTGTTTTATTTTGCAAATTTAACAGTATTTTTTCTTTTTACATTTTGGGTTTCAGGGTTTTGCTTCTCTTACTGTTTACATGAGACCTTAAAATGTAAGCTCATTTTATTTGCTGATACTACTTATGTTTTATAACGACTGAAGACGAGCAGCTAAAGCTAATCTGAGTTACTGTTTACAAGCTAAAATATTACAGGATTTAGTTATTTCTACTTTTACTGAAGGGAAAACTCTACTGTTTCTACTTTTACACTGATTCATTTTTACTCATGTTGATAGTTTGTAGTATTGTTTACTTCTAAAATCACCATGACAACATACTATATCATCTTAAACATAGCAAAAAAACAACCTTCAGATAACATATTATTTATAAGGTTATAAGCTTATAAGCCCTGTTTCAGACATTACCTGTTAGTCATGATATTATTTGTTGGAAGTTCTACAAACAGGAAGTGGAGGCTGCCTAACAGGAATCTTTAACGCCCATCTGCAACAATTACTGCTGCAAATTCATTTCAGCCACAATAATCAGCACACCAAAAAAAAAAAAAAAAAANAAAAAAAAAAAAAAAAATACAAGTACTCTCTCAACAAGAAGGCACATCTGTGTAGATGTGCTGCGGATCATCATGTCATCAGCTGACAAGATGAATCTGATTGGCTGTAAGAAGCCTCCATATTTTCAGAAAAGTGTAGATTATCTAATACTGTGAAACGTCTACAAATTTACAAAGGAGATTGTTTGAGCATTGCATATATATATATATACATATATTGCATATATGCTGCCCTGTTTATAGAGCACAAGGATGCGTGCACACACACACACACACACACACACACACACACATGCCTGTCCATGAGTATGGGCTGTTTTTGCTGCAGGTAAAAGCGGTAACACCTGGTTTTTTACCTTAAAGCAGGTATCTCTGCTTTCTGTCAGGAGAACGTGTTGTGTTCAGGTACAGAGAATTCAGTTATCAAACCAGACAGACGAGGTGATGCGTTCACGGGAGAGCAGAACTGTGCGTTTCCCTCTGAGGCCAACATGCACACAGGCGTACCGCTTATGAGCACCGCTTATAGGCTAAAACTTCTTCTGGGTTCTGGATCCAGAATATAAGACGGTGTATTAGGGCCATATAAAAAGAAAAAAAAGAGGGGGCATTATTTCAACTTTTTAAACTCGCAAATTTGCTAATTTTAAAACTCGAAAATGTGCCAGTTTTAAAAGTCCATGTTTTTATGATAATTCAATGATTTTACGCTAAAAGCAGAAGTATTTCTTTATTGCTAAATCAGATGGAAAAATATAATTTAATAAGGTCATGAACTCGCAAAAAAACTGACAAATTTGCAAGTTCCATCGGATTTATCAATAAAGAAATACTTGTGCGTTTATCGCAAAATCATTGAATTATCATAAGAATATTAAAAAAAAAACTTGCAAATTTGCGAGTTTTTAAACTGGCAGATTTGTGAGTTTACAAACTAAAAAAAAATATGAAAATTATTTTTAATGATGAATGATCATTTTAAAATAACTAGTGCAGTGCCCTTTGAAAACATGCCTGTTCAGACTGAGCTGGACTTTATGGTGTGTGCTGCAGCCTGCCATATGTCCCCATGCACCAGAGCGTGTCCTGCTGAGCGGACTACTTTTTACTGGCACAGCTCAATTTGAGAACTGCTCACCCAAACAACTTCACATGTGACGCTGCATGTCCTTGGGTCCTGAGCAATAAACCTGCTGAATTTCAGCTTCATACGTGACGGGTTCTAGAGATGTTGGTGCCACAGACAGAGATTTGTGTCTTTATAGTTAGATAATTTAATTTTTTTTTTTTTAATAATGAGAACAGGAATCAAACCGCCTCACGTTGTGACTACGCCCGCACTAACCTTATTAAATTATACCTTTCCATCAGATTTAGCAATAAATAAATACTTGTGCTTTTAGCGCAAAATGATCTAATTATCATAAGCATACACACTTATTAAGTTTTCAAGTTTTCAAACTCGCAAATTTGCAAGTTTGATGATGCCATAATACACCATCATAAGAATATGATCTGGATCACCTCCAAATTTTAATGTCTTCTTCTTATTAACATCATCTATCTGTTCCCCAAATTTCATCCAAATTCATCCATAATGTTTCAAAATATCCTGCTTAAAAATGACTGATGACCATAAAACCTCCTTGGCAGTCATACAATAATAATTCTCTGCAGAACTTAAAGTCATGTGACATAACCATTCGCTACTTAACGATACTGATACGATAAATGGTACAATTTTATTTATTTATTGATTTGATTCTATGACTTACGGCTCAAAAGCTATGTAACAGTGGTCATTACAGCGCCACCATCAGGTCAATCACCTCCAACATGTAATCACTTCTTCCTGTTGGCGTTAAACATCTGCCACAAAGGTCATAACAGATGACTGATTCACACCTTTGACTTTATCCAAACAGGAGCTCAGATTATTAATCATAAGGTGTAACCTGGACGGAGAGGAGTTATTTCGTACGTGCTGATTAAAGGGACATTCCCTCAGAGTGGGTCTGTGTTACAATTGGCTTTGTGTGAGAAGAATCCGCTTCATCTGTGTCAACTAAACCTGTGTTCGCGTGACTCAGAGTTCCTGTACAGGTGTGCATATAAATCCCACATTCTGCACGAGAAGTTTTGTGCACATCTTTCCAGCTATTTTGTGCATATGCGATGTTATAAATGAGGTAGCAGAGTGTGTTATTGATGGTATTGGTGAATGTGAGCACCTGCTGACTGAACTGCAGCTGCTCTTATGTGGCTCTTTTGTTTTCTCCTGTTTGATATTCTCATCCACGTCTCCTCCAGTGAGCCGCTGACAGAGATCCACTCGCTGAGGCGAGGCAAAGAACCGCCTGGACTACAGTTACCCTGCAGCACCCGTGCAACTTTGGAATAATAAATGAGTAATCAGTCGTGTGTTTGCAAAGAATCAGAAACAGAATAACAAAAACAGCATCAATAATCACTGGAAGATGGAGACTTTCTCACCAGATTTACAGCTGGAGTCTGCTGCCTCACTCAGGCTGTGACCCTAGAAATCAAACCTCCAGCAACTTCGTTTTCCAGCTCTAAAAACTGATTAAATCAGTTCTTGCAGGTTGAAATGAAAGAGCTGCTCTGAAAGCAGCATCTTCACCAGCCAATTCCAGGCCAGTTAAGATGCCGAGCAGCTGCAGAACTCGATAAGTAACCAGGGCCGGACTGAGACTTTTAAGGGCCTAAACCCCTACAGGACACTTAAGTCACCAAAACCCTTTTATGTAGTGGCTTCATGACGGCATATTAAAGAGGTATAAATGCTTTGTTACTGTAAAGCGAGTTTGTTGTCAGCCCTGATGAAAGAGAATAAGTTAATCTAATAAAACTTAATGAATGTCTGCTTCATGTGGAAAGTATATAAAATTGTTCAAAAACATAATTTAAAGGACCATACCACTCATTTTGCATGTTTGAACCTAATATATTCTATTTTCATACATGTTACGTTACTGACAATCACTTCCCAAAGGATAAAACTGTATTTCAGCTTTCCTGATATTTTGCAAAATCTCTTAATCTTTCAAAATCAAATATTCAAGTGATACACCCACCTTAAAAATCCATGTTTCTCCTGCTAATAGTTACACAGCCTTATGAAGTCACGGTCCTTTAAATTTTTCCATAAACGCAGGTCTTCTTTTGGGACTATATTCCCCGGTGGAGGCATACATTCACTCCACGCTTTTTATTGAGCTTAAACACTAAAATTACATAACTTCTAAAAAAACCTGAATACACGTCTTGTTGGTGATGATGGATTACCTATCCCAAGAACGTTTACAGTATCAACAAGTTGATTTTAATAGCAGAATGAACTGAAACCAATGGAGGTCTGGAAGGTAGGAAAAACATTTTTAATTCACCGTTCCAGTAGTATGCTTTGGGAAATGATTGTCAGTAACGTTACATGTATGAAAATTGAATATATTAGGCTCAAACATGCAAAATGGATGGTATGGTCCTTTAAATGGTGAAAAATAACACGGTACATTTTGTCAAGTGCGACACTTAATTACAATCTGGCGGAACTTGCAGTTTATTTCATTTTGATGGAACATGGCTGCTCCACAGTGCTACAACATGCTAGTGTGACTTTCAGATGAACAAAACATCTTCAATCGATATTTTGGTCGACTGATTAACCTGAACCTACCAGACATCTTAGGGTGTTTTCACACGTACGTGGTTTGATCCAGGTCAGTTGGATTCATTTCTCCACTTGATTCAATTCATTTGATGTGAACATAATCCACACTAGCCATGAACCAGCTAAGTCAATCAACTGACCTATTGATTAATCTATAACCAGAGAGAGTTGCATGTGATTGATTAACTACAACTTTGTTTGTTTTACATTAGACACTCATCAGATATCCCTTATTTAAAATAATTAAAATGACAAATGTAAATCAAACTTTGCCGCATTTCAACTGCACCTTTAATGAGAGATCACAATTGACGGATGCTGTTCAGATGAACACGTGTTCATCTGAATCGGATCAAATGATATATGACTAGGAGAGGATCCACATTCCATCTTTGTTCATGTTATTTAGTTTTCCCACCATAGGAAACTACTTCCTATTGCAAGATTACTATTGCAACAACACATCATCAGTCAGGTAAAACTAACCTGTCTCACAACGGTCTAATCCCAGCTGACATTCCCTATTTTTTTAAATTTTCTTTCTCCGCCCCCAGACATTTCTGAGCAATGAGCAGAGAGAGTGTTGTCACATGACCTTCGCTGATATATTTTGATTTTATTGGATGTTTTTCTGTGTGAAACTGAACCAAACCAAGCAGTGAATGCAGCACTGGAACAGTTTAGTTCCTGATTCAGACCAGGCCAACGATACGCCCTTAATGTGTGGGCGGAGCTTCTGGCTTCAGTCAGGCAGTGCTGGCAGCCATCACACTGATATTTACAGAGAAACCAGAGCTTTAGCCTCACTAGTTTGTTCCTGCTATAATTGTGGTGTTTGACTTGTTGAATTTGTTGTGGATATAGCTTTGCAAATCTTCCTTGTGTTGCTGGTTGAAACATACATCAGTACAAGAAAGCGCTGTCAGGCTTTAAAGTTTTATCGCAGCATGTTTGCAGAAGGTTCACCACAATTAGAGTAATTTACTTGTCCCAGGTTTCTCTGCTGCTCAGATACTTTTCTGGTTCTGCAGAAAAGTCCACAGCCAGCCAGCCAGCCAGTCAGCCAGCCAGCCAACCAACCAGCCAGCCAGCCAACCAGCCAACCAACCAATCAGCCAGTCAGCCAGCCAACCAACCAGTCAGCCAGCTAGTCAGCCAGCCAGCCAACTAACCAGCCAGTCAGTCAACCAGTCAACCAACCAACCAGCCAGCCAGTCAGTCAGCCATCCAACCAGACAGCCAGCCAACCAGCCAACCAACCAGCCAGCCACCCAACCAACCAACCAATCAGCCCGTCAGCCAGCCAACCAACCAACCAACCAGTCAGCCAGCCAACCAACCAACCAGCCAGTCAGCCAGCCAACCAACCAATCAACCAGCTAGTCAGCCAGCCAACCAACCAGCCAGCCAGTCAGCCAGCCAACCAACCAACTAACCAGCCAGTCAGTCAACCAGTCAACCAACCAACCAGCCAGCCAGTCAGTCAGCCATCCAACCAGACAGCCAACCAACCAGCCAGCCAGTCAGCCAGCCAACCAACCGACCAGGCAGCCAGTCAGCCAGCCAACCAACCAACTGACCAGGCAGCCAGTCAGCCAGCCAACCAACCAACCAACTGACCAGCCAGTCAGTCAACCAGTCAACCAACCAACCAGCCAACCAACCAACCAGCCAGCTCTCTGCCGTTTGCTGTCATCTGCCATTTTTGGAGCGTCCGCTGTATCCCTCTGCTGCTGTGAGCTCAGATCATACGCCGTCTCATTTAGTGCTGATGGAAACATCGAGGCCACAGTGAGGTTGAAGTGATTAATGAAAACTGCACCCAGAAAAACATGTAATAAAGCATATCATTAAAAAAAAAACAAAACAAAAACAAAACATGCCCCCCATCCCCAGAGGAAGAGTGGAGATGGAAGCAGAATAACGGGGTCGGTGGTGATGTTAATTAAACAGTTCAGCTGGAACCTGGGAAATGTTGGTCAAGAAAAGTCATGAAAGATGGGTGTCTCTCTCTCTCTCTCTGTGTGTGTGTGCGCGCAACATCGAGTCACCACTTCACTAATCTCACTCCACCATTAGCTTTTTCTGTCACAGGAAGTACAGCTAGCTAACGCTCCAGCTATGCTTGCCTGAGTCAGCACCATAGGAAACCAAATCACTTCCTGTTTGGATATTCTTCCTCTGCCTCCAGATATTTCTGACCAATGAACAGAAAGAGTGTTGTCACATGACTTTAGCTGATATATTTGGTTTGATTGTTTGATTGTTTTCATGTGTGAAACTGAAACAAACCATGTGGTAAATGCAGCGTTGGAACAAATTTAGTCCCTGATTCAGACCAGAGCAAACGATCTTTCTTTTTCCATGTTTGGATTCATATCTTTAGCGAGACATTAAGTCACTGCTTTGCTAATTTGACTCCACTGTTAGCTTGTTCTGTCACAGGAAGTACAGCTAGCTAACACTCCAGCTATGCTTGACTGAGTCAGCATCACTTCCTGTTTGTTTTGCATCAAAGCAGCTGATTGGCTCTCCTCCTCATATGATTTTCTTGGTATTCACCAGGTGTTTCTGCTTCAGGTGGAGAAACTAGTTGTGTTTCCACCTTTAGCTGTTAGCCAGTTAGCTTGTAGCTGAACCATTTCAAACAACAGAGGNGTGTTTCCACCTTTAGCTGTTAGCCAGTTAGCTTGTAGCTGAACCATTTCAAACAACAGAGGAAATCATTCATCAGGTGCTGAGCTGATACTTTCAGACATGATAGTTTAGCTTCTTCTTGTTGCTCATGATGTGAAATCAACACATCAACACACCACAATACTGTCAATATCACAGTATGACAATTTTTTATCATCTAAAAATTTAGAATGGTATTCTCATGAACAATATGCTAAGGTAGTGTACAAAATGTATAAAGTCTAATGAGGTAAACTTATGGTTCTGTGAGCAGGAAGCTGAGGCCTCAAAGATGTGTGAGACACGTGTGAGACGTGTTAGACAAATTATTAACACACAGTAACATGTTAATAATTTGGTGCACCTGTCTGTCTCACCCGCCGCTTCCTGCATGTCTCTCTGACGAGCTGCTCGTCTGTCTGCGGGGTCCTGAGGGACCCGAGACTGACTGGAGCGCCTCTGTCAGGGTGTCATACTGTGACACAGCAGAGCCATTATGTTTGGCATAAACGAAGCAGGCAAACACCGAGCGTAACCCACCTTAAAGGAGCATACTAGTGATTTTGCAAGTTTGAGCCCAATATATATATATTTACAACCCACATACACGTTACATTCATGCCAACTATTTTCAAAACATACTACTGGAGCAGTAAATATTAGAATTGTTTTTCCTGCCTTCCAGACTGCCATTGGTTTCAGTTCATTCCAGTACGATATAAAAATCAACTGATACAGACTTGAAACCTGCTTGAGATAAATAATCCATCATGGCTGACCTGTACTCTGGTACCATGGGTGCTGTGCAGAGTGGGGGCGGACTCTCTGACCCTGAGGTTCATCAGGGATGTGTCCTGTCTCCTTCCTGTTCAATGCCTGCATTGACTGGGTGTTGGGAAGAATCGTGGCATCCAGTGACTTGGGTGCATTCATCGGGGAGGAAAGGTTTACCGACCTTGACTTTGCTGATGATGCTGTGATCTTTGCAGAGGATGTTCTGGTAGGAGCTCTTGAGAAGCTGAGTGAGGACAGTGTGTTTGGGTTTGCGGGTGTCCTGGATGAAGACTAAGATCCAGGCTTTCAATGACTTCTTGGACTCAGCCATCAGCAGCGTGTCTGTATGCGGGGAGAGTGNATCCAGGCTTTCAATGACTTCTTGGACTCAGCCATCAGCAGCGTGTCTGTATGCGGGGAGAGTGTCAAACTTGTTGAGAGATTCACCTCAGCAGTGACATCCATGTCTCTGGGAGCTCATCCTATGAGGTCGAGAGACATCTGGGGCGGGCCTGTGGGGTCATGGAGTCGCTGGACAGAGGTGTATGGTGCTGCTGATATCTTTGCAAGAAGACAAAGGTCCAAGAGTCCTTAGACTCTTTAGAGTCCTGCTGCTCCTGGTCTTACTCTATGGGTGTGAGACCTGGACGCTAACCAGTGACTTGAGATGATGACTGGATGTCTTCGGTACTCGTCTCTCTCTGGAGAATTCTTGGGTACTGCTGGTCTGACTTTGTGTTGAATGAGCGGTTGTTCCAGGAGGCCGAGATGAGACAATTACCAGCATTGTAAGGGAGTGCCAGTTACGATGCTATGGCCATGTGGCGCATTTCTCTGAGGATGATCCAGCATCAGGTCCTCATTGCTGAGGACCCCAGAAACTGGACCAGGCCGATGGGATGCCACGTAACACCTGGCTGCAGCAAATGGACAGGTNCCCCAGAAACTGGACCAGGCCGATGGGATGCCACGTAACACCTGGCTGCAGCAAATGGACAGGTACCTCCATGAGATGGGGATGGACCGTGTGTCTGCTAGGATGGTTACCAACCGGGACCCGGGACGTTTCAGTCGCATGGTGGATGCAGCAACGCACAGCCCAACGCATGCTCCTGACCTGACAACAAGCAACAGGCTGTACTTATTTTTTTTTTTTGCCAAAGTTACTAAAATCATTTATTTTCTTTCTTTATTTCATTTATTTATTGAACTTCCAAAAATGAACATTTCGATTATATAACAAAGTATTAGTTTAAAAGTCCTTTAGACCCACCCCACCTTCCCAAAACCACCATCCTCCTTGCAGTCTGCTAACTCTGGGTTTTTTTCCATTATTTACTGAAGGGACCTTCACAGTTTAATCATATCGTGCAGAGTTGTGCCATGCCTGTTTGAGAAATGTTGATCCCTGCAGAAAAGACTTCAGGAATAAAATGTCCAATAAGCATCTTAACCACTGTGTGTGAAATGTCATGTTTCCAGCTGAGCTATGAGCTGCTCTTTTTGCTGCACTCAAGTCTGAGTCAGATTTTTATGTGTCCTTTCACAGATGGAAATCTTAGTGTCATCATTAAAGGACCATACCCCATTTTGCATGTTTGAGCCTAATATATTAAATTTTCATACACGTTACGTTACTGACAATCATTTCCCAAAGGATAAAACCGTATTTCAGCTTTCCTGATATTTTGCAAAATCTCTCTTAATCTTTCAAAATCAAATATTCAAGTGATACACCCACCTTAAAAATCCATGTTTCTCCTGCTAATAGTTACACAGCCTTATGAAGTCATGGTCCTTTAAATTTTTCCATAAACACAGGTCTTCTTTTGGGACTATATTCCCTGGTGGAGGCATACATTCACTCCACGCTTTTTATTGCTTTAATTTTTTTCTTTTTTTTTACTTTTTATTTTCTATTTTAGTTTTTACCTATTCCCTTGTCTATCATTTGTGTCCTTGTTTTATTGGTAGCTTAACTGAACTTTTCCTGAATTTTGTCCTGCTCTTGTTTTGCCTGTTTGGCTTTCTGCTGTTATATTGTATTGCTTTGTCTGTCAAAGCACTTTGTAAACTCTGTTTTTAAAGGTGCTATATAAATAAAGTTATTATATTATTGTGCTTAAACGNAAAAAAAAAAAAAAAAAACCTGAATACAGGCAGTCCTGGGTTACATTCCATTCCATTCCTATGGCTGTCTTTAAGTCGGATTTGTATGTAAGTCAGAACAGTTACGTAAGGTGCGTATCTAGCTTATATATTTTATATTTCTATGCATAAGAAACACTTCCAGATATACTAAAACATCTTAAACATAATAATACCGCTGAACCANTTTCTATGCATAAGAAACACTTCCAGATATACTAAAACATCTTAAACATAATAATACCGCTGAACCACTGACAATGTGCAACGTTTTGATGTGCGTTGCAAAGTAGTGTGCCATTCATTATTACGAATGATTGTAAGTAACTTGAATTTTTAATTTAATAGGCTTTATGGCAGTCAGTTCATAAGTATGGATTGTTTGTAAGTCGGACGTTTGTAAGTCGGGGACTACCTGTACACGTCTTGTTGGTGATGATGGATTACCTATCCCAAGAACGTTTCCAGTATCAACAAGTTGATTTTAATAGCAGAATGAACTGAAACCAATGGAGGTCTGGAAGGTAGGAAAAACATTTTTAATTCACCGTTCCAGTAGTATGCTTTGGGAAATGATTGTCAGTAACGTTACATGTATGAACATTGCATATACTATATTAGGCTCAAACATGAACAGCCTGGTTTACTCAGGCGGAGGTCTGAGGCTGGAAGTTCTGTATGTGGGGAATAAACGCCACAGCAGCCAAATCAGAAGCTTTTCGTCCTCGTTATTCCAACAACTCCTACAGACAGATGAATTTATGACTCAGAAATGAACTCTGTATTTTCTGGGTCGTTTGGTGAAAGTGTCACGTTCTGCACACGCACACAGAAGTGAAGACAGCTGTGAGCGGCGAGCTGACCGAGCCGCGTCACATCACGTCACATGACATGTCTGACCCACATGCACGCCGCCGCCGCTCTCATGCACACACATAAAACCTATTTCACACGGAGTTCCACATCCACGGCTGCTGTTCATTACACCAACAATAAGTCACAGACAGAAAATAAAGGCGCAGGTTTCATCCGCCGCCGCCGTCACACCTGGTCGGGAGGCAACCTCACCTTTTCAGAATGCTCAGCCATCAGAGAGGAGAAGATATTTTTCAGTTATAAATAACTCAAATTAAATTGACCTGCTAGTCTTCTGTAATATATGAAAGATAAATAGCATCAACAAATAAAATGAGCTCAAACTCCCCCTCATTCATAAACGTCACCTTTACTTTTAAAGAGGCGTCACTACAGAATCTCATTATGACAGGAAGTGATTCATTAAACACACCATCACACTAAATGAAGATGAGTTTCAGTCTGACGGTAGATTTCATTAGTATAAAACCTGATGATGTTTTAAACTTCATTTGTCTCATGTGTTAGTGATCAATAACTTTGATAGATTAAAAAAAAAAAAAA